>CAUYQG010172630.1:0-15263 GCA_963574415.1 Tarsius wallacei
GGTTGGAGGCTTGGTGGAGCTGGGTGGGGTAATGAAGGTCTCTGCCTGGTCCCAGTACAGAGAAAATGATGCCAGTCAGTGTTTCATCACTGGTGGCAGCAGTGATCCTTTCCAGCTTTCCATGACCTGCTCTCTCCATGAATCTCCACAGATCCTGGAGCTTCTGTCACAGGTGATGGTGTGGGGTGGGTGCCAGGTGGTAAGGATCAGCTCAGGATGAGAAGAGCCCTGAGCAGCAAACATTGATTAAACACTTATACTATACCAAGAATAGAGTGTAAAACTTATTTAACTAGTACATCTAATACTTACAACTCAATAAGTATTATACTCCTTATCATATGGAAAAGAAAAGTGAGACCTAGAGAGAAGAAAAAAAAAAAACAATTTGCTCAATTCTACAAAGCCAGTATGACAGAGTGCACAAAAAAATAATCAATTTTTTTTTCTTTTACTGCACTTGCCCTGCAGTAGGTGTAGTGACACACAGTTAACTTCTGGCCAACAGAATGTGAGCAGAAATGGTGCAATGGCTTCTAGCTGAACAAAGATAGTCCTGATTAGTGGCTATAGGAAAACAACCTGTTGCACAACAAGAGTGAACATCTTGAAGCAAAACCACCATGATGACCCGTTTGACTCCTGCATACAAAGGTGTTCCCATAGCACAGATAACCCCTCATAGAGAAGTAATATTGATGGCATAGACAATCCCTCACAAAGATGTTTATCTAACCTCCCCAGT
Organism: Tarsius wallacei; assembly: GCA_963574415.1. NCBI lineage: Eukaryota > Metazoa > Chordata > Mammalia > Primates > Tarsiidae > Tarsius > Tarsius wallacei. Next base: position 746 of record CAUYQG010172630.1, read on the forward strand.
TATCATAAGTTTTGCAAGAAAGCCTGAGGTGTCACCAGCTGCCCATATTTTACCAAAAAATTCTTACTACATACAAAATGGAGAATGGATGAGGGGATCTACTATGTTGCAGCTACCTGAGACATTACTTTTGTTTGTAAGTTCCTAGCAAAGGTTTCTTTCTGAGAAATGGAATTTGTCAACTTCCTTCTTCAGCCTCTCATCTTCTAGGCCTTTGGGAGAGGGTTTGCATATACCTGTTCACAAGACCAAGAAGTGGGTAAAGGGAATGAAGCACCCGTGGGGAAAATTATAGGGAGGTCAGCCATTTCAATGTGAAATGAGGTCTCTCATCTTTTAGATGATTGCAGACAACCACATGTATATGAGGAGTACCCCCCAAAACACCATTGGGTTTAGAGTAATTTTAGCTGAGAGTCATCTATTACACTGTGGTAAGAAAGGGTGGTCAGCAGCTGTTGCGGTGCAATGATCACTTCTGTGGACTACCTGTTTAACAAAATAAACCAAACTAGGAGCAGGAGTGAAAGTGAAATGGCTTGTGGAAAAATTATAGACAGATAATTTTTTAAAAAGAGCTTTATGATCAGAACTCTGCTTAATTAAAAGTTGATATTTAGGCCTTAATTTTGGAGGGGAGGGACAGTCTTTCTGCTTTTCCTTTTATTTTCTCTGGGAATATTTGGATTTGGTCGGTCAACCTGAAACCTTTTTTTTTTCTTTTTTTGAGTTGGAGTCTCACTCTGATGCCCAGGTTGGAGTGCAGTGGCATGCTCATGGCTACCCTAACGTCAACCTGCAGTGATCTTCCACCTCAGCCTTCCAAGTAACCGGAACTGCAGGCCTGTGTTGCTGCTTGGCTAATTTTTGATTTATTTTAGAGACAAAGTCTCACCAAGTTGCCCAGGCTGATCTCGAACCTGTGGACTCAGGCAATCCATTTGCTCGGCTTCCCAATGTGCTGAGCCACTGAGCCTGGCCCCCTGAAACCTTTTTTTAAAAAAATCATACATTTGGTTCCTCTGGTACTTTTCCTGTTGACATAATTTTTGCCTTTTGGAAAGCTTTAAATCGCCCCTATTTGACTCCTTTAAGACTTGTTCTTCCATTGTCTTACACTCATGCCTCTCATTTTCTGCCATCTTCAATCCTACACTAAGGAATATAGAGGCAACTTACAGTTTCCCAAAGACCTCTGGAGGCACATAGAAAAAGGCACCACATACCCCCTTTTTAGGTTCTTCTTTATGCTTTCCATAAGGAATCCCAAAAAATGCGGGAAGATTTTTTTTCTGATCTAAAGCTTTTTGCTCTTTTGTTGTGAGTTCCCTGATGTCTTTGGCTTTGGGGAGTGCTAGGGGTTACTTTCTATTATAAGAGAATATATCCTTTGATTGTACAATGGCCGACAGGTGACTGGTAAGAACTTCAGTTTGGGAAGTGACTGACAGCAGTTACATTGAGTGGTTATTACTGCAGGGGTTACTCCTTCCTTTGCATGCCTAAATTTTAAAAAAGTGTGTTTGGAAACACTCACCATTGAGGGATAAGACTCGCATGGGAAATAGGTCATAAGAAATGTCATTGTGGAAGTGTTGCACTCTTCAGTCTTGTGTTTTTTTCCTTCTAGTTGGGGACCCAGGATTCAGTGTAAAAATGGGATTCTTGACTTTTGGAGATCTAAGTATTCTATTTTCCAGCTATGTCTTGTCTTCACATATATAAATACTCAGCCCCAGAAACTTCAAATGTTTTGTTGACCGTATTTGTTAATGGACTCTACCTTGCACTTAGTAGTTCAGTTGGAAAAAAGAAACTTAATTAGAAGGTGTCTATCTAAATGAAGTTGATCCTCTTATAAAATCTTGTAGTGAATGCTTATAATTTTGTGTTACCTTGGCATCCATTTTTAATTTTGCTTCCACACACCCAAACTCCCTTTAAAAAGTTTAAATTCTCACTGTGTGCTTTAAAATGTAAACTTGATACTCTGTTTTTTTGTTTGTTTGTTTTTAAATAAAACTCAGTAAGGGCTTTATCCATGTGGAACAAATTAACTTGTTCCATTTATAAAATTTGACTCTAATTGTCTTTTTAAACTAGTGAGTTTTATCTGTCTCATGATTAAGATTTTAAAATCAAAGTTATGAAATCTTCGTATTTTATATATATACCTGTGTACATGTCTGTTTGGTATTGTCTACATAGTAACAAATTGATTTATAGTAAATGATAGCTCATAAATTAATAAGTCCAAGAGTTTTTCAAGTTCACATGACTTTAGAAATTTTTTCAAAAGCTAGTTTTTAACTTGTTCAGAAAATTAATTAGAATGTCTTTAGAATTATAATTTAGATATTTTTGCTTGAGTCTAGACTAGTTAGACAATTTTAGGCAATCTCTTCTAGATGTTTGAAGGTCATAGCACTGCTCTTTCTATGACATTTTTTATACTTGTTTGACTTGTCTGAGAGCATATGTTATAGCACCTTTACATTGTGGGCTTAAAAAAATGGCTATGGTAAAGCCTAGGCACATATGTGAAGTTTTCCCTGGGCCCGCTAACTATTAGGGGAAGGATCAGACATTATCTTCCCAGCTCTGTTCTCTGTCCTGAGCTCTAAACTTGGTATGCAAATTCAGGATACAGACAAGCCCAGCTCTTCATAGACATACTTGGGTACTACATGGGTACTTAGGGCCCAGAACAACAGGAAGACATTAGGGAAAGTATCTGTGTCATAGCTCCTTTTTTTATTTTTATTTTTTTGTAATTTAAAATCTTAAAGTCATGCTATTGTAAATTAAGTAACATACAATCATAATAAAATCATAAACTCTGAGTCATTTCTAGTACATACTGAAATATATTAAACTTAAGTTTAAGTTTATATACTTTAACATCTTGTTTTTATATGGCATAGAAAAGCTAAATATATTTAGATCTTTTAAACAAAAAAACTGAGAAAACATCAATCTAAAAAATATAAAATAGCTTTTTCATCTATAGACACTGATAAAAACAGTTCAAATTACTGAGTTTCTAGATTTCTCACTGGGAATTAAGGGTACTAAGAGTTAAAATTATAGTTAATATATGTAATTAAAGCTACTCAATATAAGCAATTATATATACAGAAAGTATACAAAAAGTAAGATGTGTTATAGAAAGAAAGGTTATTAAAAAGATGTGAGGTTGTGGTTTTTGCTAAAAGAAAAGTAATTTTTGTTAGCTTAGAGATTTTTAAATTTGTTTTAAATAGAAGGAATTTTTAAAAAGCAATAGACAAATCAGAATGGATATAAAAAATTGGGGAAAAAAATAGAAAAAATTTGTGAGATCATAATAGGTTTATAAAAACTTTATTTTATGTGGTCAAAGCTGACTGAGATTAGATTGATTTGTTTACTAGGTTTATTCAAAATTAGTGGCCAGGCATGATGGCTCAAGCCTATAATCCCAGCACTTTGGGAGGCCGAGGCAAGAGATTGCCTGAACCTGCTGGTTGGATACCAGCCTGGGCAATATGGTGAGACCTCCTCTCTACAATAAATCAAAAATTAGCTGGGTGTGGTAGCGCGCACCTGTAGTTCCAGCTACTTGGAAGGCTGAGGTGGAAGGATCGCCAAACCCAGCAGGTCGAGCCTGAGGTGGCTGGAAGCATGCCACTGCATTCCAACCTGGGTGACAGAGTGAGACTACACTTCAAAAAAATTAATTAACTAACTAATTAATTAATTAATTTAATTAGCTTTTGCGGACCTTGAACAATTATTGTCATACTATAAGAAAAGAATTGGCAGTAGTGGGAAACTACCAAGGGAGGGAAGGAGCAGAATTGGCAGTAGTGGGAATCTGCCGGGGTTGGGAGTACACCTCATCAACAATGGTACTTGCATAATGAGCATTTGTATACCTAACCCTGATTGTATCCCACATCTTTAAAAGAAAAAAATAAAAGAAAAAAAATTAGCTTTTGTATTATAAAAACAAAAATACGATAATTAAATTTTGTTTTTTCCCTTGAAAAATAATGTAATGCAGTATTAATAAGAGATAGAAAAATATTTTTGTCTACCTTTTGAGTAAACTGTAAAACAATAAGAAAAAGAAAAGAAGGGAGAGGAAACAGATTCTTCTTGTAATGTTTTTCTTAGGCCTTTTGGTTGTTTGAAAAAATTGATCCCCTTGCTATGAAAAAGGAAATGATTTTTTTTTTAAATATTTGAATTACTACTTTGGTTAAGTAAATAACTATTCTTTTACAATGACCTGTGATTCTATTTTGATCAAGTGTTTTTAACACTTCTTGATACCAAGTGTTTCCAAATTTCAATATTTGATATATGTCCCAAAATAAAATAATTTTAAAATTAAGTATTTTTAATGCAAGATAGCTGGGACATAAGTAAGGCTCCTTTGGTATTTTAAAAATATGTGGGAAACATTGTCAAATTAAGAAATGCTGTTTAACTTTCTTTGAGTTATGTTTGTATTGATATGTTATTAATATGTGTTCTAAAATTGTATGAGATTCCTAAAGGTCAAATATTTCTCTTTATATCCGATAAATTGCTTTATTCTGATGTTTTTCCCTAAAACCACAATCCCTAAAAAAAAATTACAGAAAAGACCCAGACAAGTAATCTTGAGTACAATTTTCTGATGACTTGCAAGATCATACCACCAGACTAGGTAAAAACTTCCAGAACTCATATAAAAAACTGATGTGTTCATGATGATTGCTAACCCAGCATCAAGTAGTGCAAGAATTATATAAGACTGAACTGATAAAGTACTAAAATAAATTTTTATGACTTTTATGTCTAAAACTTTGGCTAATTCTTTTTCTATTTTGTTTTCCAGAGTCAAAAAAACTATATTTATTTTGAGTTATTTATAGCTTACAATAATTAGGTAAAGTATACTTCTGTGAGCAAAATTGAAACATTTACCTTTCTCTATACTTGTTTTCTCTAAAATTTAGAAATTCTTCATGAGTACTCTTATTTTATGGTAATATAGTTATTTGTATAAATTCAATAAGAATTTTTTTGTTTGTTTTTTGTAACAAGATACATTGGAGACACTGATTACCAGTGTTCTGACTGGAATGACATATTTTCAGTTATAACCATACTGCTTTGAGGAATTCAGATTGACTGTATTGAGCCAAGAAAATCTTCTCAGAAAGACTGGTCTCCTACTTTGTCTTTATGATTCCCTTGCAAGGTTCCTGACCTTGCGGTAATTAAAGAATGTCACTTTTTGGCAAGCCCAGGAACCTCAAGATATTTTGGGTCCTCAAGAAGAGAAAAATTCATCCAATTTGTACAGGCAAAACAGGCATAGTCTGATGACAGATCTTTGACTTGACTTCTTAGCCTTGAAAGACTCTTAAAAGTCTAATCTGAAAATTCTCATTAAAAAGTTTTAGCAAAGCCAACTCAAAAGGAGCCAGTATGTCCAATCACCATTGTTGCTGCACTGTATGCACATACTAAGGCCAAGCAGAATAAGACTAAAACTCATTTTGCAAATAAATTGGTCTTGCTATGATGTTGTTTGGTAGAAAATGGGGATTGAAAAGAGAAAAATTCTTTTTCAAAAGAAAACTATAGCATACCTGTTATTACATTTCAACCTAATCATTTTTTGTAGTTGTTTCTTTTTATTTTATTTTTTCTAAATTTGGGCTGAATCTTAAATTATTTCCTGTCTGCAATAAGTCTCTAAAGAAAAAATAAGATTTAATTTTCTTAATGATGTTTTTAGTTAGATCTTTATTGGAATAAGTTCTTTTTTCCCCTCCATTCTGGTATATAACTTCTCTCTTTGATTATAATCCTTTGTGTGCATTATATTTCTAATGGTGCCTTTTAAATTCAAATTATTAACGGTAGGTATCCCTTGTTGTTTTACATATCCCCCAAAATTTTCAATCATGCAGTATGAAGATTAGAGATGATTGAATGAAGCCTGCAAATCTCTCTCATATGGAATTTCACTGAGATCGATCTGTTTTCCATTGCCAACACACTGTTGCTAAAGCAATATAACATCAAGCCCTCCTCTGGGCCAGGGACTATTGTGGAAGAGGTGGGCCTGTGAGACTGTAAGGGCCAGTAGGCAGTGGTGTATATGAAAACAACCTGTTGCATGGCAACAGTGAAATTATCATGAAGCAAAACCAGCACATTGACTGATATATCCCCATACATAGATAACTCCTCATAAAGGAATACCTACAGCATACATGAATGCTCATAAAGATGTTTATCTAACTTCCACGGTGGTCATGAGTTTTGAAATAAAGTTTAAGGTGTGACTAGTTGCACATTCTACCAAAAAAAAGTTTGCTATATAAAGAATATGTTCTGAAGAGTGGTAGTAGGATTCCACCATCTTATGGCCACCTAAGACGTTGCTTCTGTTTGTAAGTCCCAATTAAATGTTTCTTTCTGAGGAACTGGATTCATCAGCCTCTTTCCTTGGCCTCTCAACTTCCTAGGCCTTTGGGGGTAGGTTTGCATATACTTGTTCACCTCAAAGCAGTGGCTAAATGGAGAACACATTAAAGCCATTGTAGAAACATGCAGCCACAAAAAGTAAGAATATGTGTTCTTGATCGATTAAAAAGGCACTAACTTATCCTCTACAAACTTCTTTAAGTACTCATTAGACATTTCCTGAGCAAGAAATCAACTTTTAAAATGTCATAATGTAACACAATAAAATGTGTTTGTTACTAGTAATAAGACTTATGTAAATGCTAGATTCTGTCAAGGGCATAACCAAGTGTGGAACTCAGATTGTATGGTTCTGGAGTCCAAGATAGTAAGCATTATGCTATATGAACTTCTAATATTGATGAATAAACTTCCCTCACTAGAATTCTGAATACTCATCTCCATTGCATTCTAATTGGCAACTGTCTTATTATTATAATGATTGGGAAATTCAGTTAATAAATTATTCTGACCTCACATCTTTAAAATTAAATAAAAATTAAAAAAATATTCTGGCTGTATCTCCAGCAAAAATAAAGATATATATTTACTATTTGAAAAGTTATAAAATAATCTTTCCTAGACAAAGGAATGGGGAAGCCATCTTTTGTGGGATTTTATTTTGAGCCTTGAGTACTTTGAGATTAATGACTCAAGCAATTTGACAAGCCTGATAAGGCTTATGCATACTTTTGTTCCCACAATGCATATGAATATAATTTTTTTTATTTTTAATTTTAAGTATGTGGAGTGCAATTCAGGTTAGGTATACAAATGTTCATTATGCAGATATCCTTGTTGATGAGGTGTGCACCCAGAATTCATAGAAATGGAATTAGGACCCTGACACATGTGATTTTTTATAATTGACACAAAAAACAATATTTTACTGATGAAAAGTATACAACACACATTGTCACTGACTTGCTAAAGCTCAGGCATTTGGTAGTTGGTAGAATCAGAAATTAAATTTAAGAAAATTTTGCTACACAGTCCATGGCCTATGACCACTCAGCTCCTGCAGTATACCAAAACATGTTATAGTTTCTCACAACTGAGTACAAATCTCTCTTTTTTAAACATAAAATGTTGATAAATATGTCAGCCTTTACCATTCAAAATATCTATTACAAGTGTAATGGTGCAAAGTCAGTGTGAGTATAAAAAGAGAAAGGAAGATTAATAGAAATTATGAGATGAAGTGATTAAGAGAGAGACTGAAAAAGATTGAAAAAGCTACTCTCTTTATAAATTATTAAGTAAGATATTAACTTTAAGTGATATTCATTTTTATTTTAAAAAAAACATAGAAATCATGGTAAAGCTAACGTAACATAGACTCATGTGCTTCTCACCCATCCTCCAGCCATAAAGAGCTATTTGGAGTTACAAAAACAGTCTCGATTTTTTTTTTTTTTTAGTGGCTTGTTACCTTTAAAAAGATGTTTCTCCTGCCTGGAATTCTTTTCCCTTTTTGTCTTACTATATTCCACTCATCTTACTTAACACATTATCTGGTCGATGCCTAAACTATCCCCCCAAACAAACACAAAGAAAAGATAAACAAACCAAAAGAACCCTTAATTCCCCCATTTGTGTAGAAATAAGAATAGTAGAGGAGTTCCAAGTACAGTGATGATGGATGCACAAACTTGAAAATATATATTTTTAAATATTGACTTGTACACTTTAAAGGGTTAACCTTCTAATAAATGACTCATATCACAATAAGTAAAATGAAAGATTGGGTATGGATTCAAAGTCAGTCAGACCTGTCTTTGATTCCTCATTCTACTACATATTTCTGCAAGAGCTTTTGAGAGTGATTAAACTTTGCAAACCTCAATTATGTAATCTGTAAAATGGGGGGATAATTATATTTGTTTGTTAATTGTTTAAAATATTAAATGAGACTATTTGGGTAAAGTTAAGACAGTCTATGTATGCCTAATAATGAGATAAATAAATATGACCCATTCAAAAATAAAATTAAAAGCTATGGATATATACTAAGTTCTAATCTTAACTAACAAAAATATTTTTAATGCTTAATTCTATGTTTTGCTTTATTTTCTAATGTGTATTAAATTCTCTTTTCTAGATGTATTTTCTACTTTATTTATTATTCCTTTTGTCAAAATGTTGATATTGGTTATTTTAAAATAGATAGTATAAGTTGTTCTTTTGTGGATACAAGGACTTTTCTCCCTTTTGAATTCCAAAGGAACTCTAAAAATTTAAAGGAGAGGGATTTGGGGTTGTGTTTACATATAAAAAGAATTTGCAAAAATAATGTGCAAAGAATTGAGATGTGGTGGCCCTGATAAATCACTCTCATTTTTTCTTATTTGCTGCATTTGCAGTAAATGGCACAAGTCATTTAAAAAATATCTTATTTCCACAACACTTGCCTATAGTAAGGATTCTCACAATTCACATTCTTACATGATCTAAAAATAAACTTCTTGGTCCCCAAGTTGGCCATAGACCTCTCTTCATCACTCCAGAGCATCATACAACATGGTATTTTCTCTGTTCCAAAGTTGCTGCACTCATTTTTACCTTGGAATCTTTTCCAATTATTTCTATTATTTGGCCTAGAATGTTCTTCTCCCAGTTATTTACATCAATGGATTTTCTTATCCTTAAGATCTCTATTAAAATGCTTCTCTTCCAAAATAGCTTGTCTTATCCACCAATCATGAGAACATTTCATACTCTACCATCGTATTTCCATTCACAGTATCCAGGTTGTGATAAATAATTGCACATCTCTTCAAAATAATTATGCATTTGAGGATTATTTAATTTATTGTCCCTTCCCTTCAATGGACTATTCTTCAAGAAGGCAAGAAGGCAGTGACTATCATATATCTTATTCTCTATTGTATTCCCTAAACCAGCACAACCCTTAACATAGTGTACATACATATGTATTTAACTACTGGAAAGTGATAGTTTTTCCCCAAGCCAGTGATTTAAAGAAATCTCTACTGATGATTGAGAATGCAAGCTCACTACTTCATTAATAGCGTAAGTGCATGCTACAAAATTGTGTTTTTAAAAATTTAATTAATAAATCAAGATTGATGGGTCTCTGGCTTATAAGAAACACTGAATTAACTTAGGAGGAAAAGACCACACAAACATTTTAAACTGGTGTTTCTTTCTCCTCAGGAGCAGCGGAACCAAGGACTTGCAGAAGTGCAGATGGTATCATTCTGCCACACTCTGAATTTCTTGTTTCAGTTCCAAACATTTGCTTGTTTCCAGTCTTCACAACAGCAATCCCACCCCAGTTGGGAGACAATCACCAAAGACTCTGACCTACATTTCAGAAGGGAGGCACTTGCTGCTAAGTTAGAGAGATGTTAAGAGGTGTTGACAGACACTCGATTAGTTAGAACCCAGTGTTGCATACATACTGGGGCAAAGTACCAATGGCAAGATGTTGCTGGAACAGCAGTACGCCTTTATTTCCACATCTGAATTTTTTTTAAGTGAGAAGAATAGCCTAGGTTTTTGTCTCACTGTATTAACTAAAGTCTCTATCAGAGACATCAAGAGAGAAGAACAGAGTCTTTGAGTTGGGAAGACCAGGTTTTGAATCTAGTCTTCTTCATTTATTGATATCATTACCTTTAATATCTCATTTATCAAGGAACTTTCCTTGTTTATGAAATAAGAATAAGTAGATCTGCTTTTGCAATTATACAGGCAGTAGAAAAAATATAAAATAAACTTAAAATAGGTCTACTTTATAAGTTTCTATGAAGATTAATCTTTCATTTTTGACTTATCTCATTATTCCTCTAGAATCATGGTTTTTTTTTCTTTTAAAGCAACATTTATCTCAAAATGTCCTTAGACAACCTGCATAAGATTTATTCACTTTACAGTTTTTTCAAATGCATACTAAAGGTTGTTCTAAATTATTTGATTAAATAAAATTCCAAGTTGTGTAGGTTGGCCACACGTGAAAGGATTTTTTTTTCTAAACTGCAAATTTTGTTCCTTAAAGCCTCATGTAGAATAATTTATGAACAAGAAATTAAAGAATTCATATATTTAGAAAATTGTTTGGCAGAATGTATGTGTAAGTACCCCCTAATATACAAAAAAACTTTACAGATTTTGATATGAGCCTAAAATTATATTATAGGGACAGGACACATTAACCAAATCAACATATTATACATATCTTGAGACATCAAGGTGGTGTATTCTCCTACATCTCTCCTAAGAAATTTGGGTAAGTCCTTCTGGCTTTGTAGCAAATTATCAGGACATAATGTATGCCTCTTCACAAATGTTTGATGTGATTATTATTTTAAAGCAAAATTGGAGACTATAGAATTTACTCAATGTTAATTAACACTTAAATATATGAGGAGGGATCAAAAAAACATAATTATTTTTTGGAGAGGGGGCTCTTGTAGTACAGGCTTCTCCCGCTACTTAAGTGTTCTGGGAATTCATTGGCATCTGTGTATCTGCTAGTGTTGTGAGAGGCCATGTTTGTCTTCCGTGATATATATATATATACACACATATATTTGAGATTTGTTCAATACATTTGCCTGTTTCATGATGAATGATTTACAAACACATCTGCCCACACTGTGCTCAGTGTTCAGTTTTTTATCAAAAACAGCACGACCCCTGTAACCCACCTTCCCTATTCACATGATCTCACCCCAAGTGACTTGTTTTTTGTTTTCTGTGAAGAAAAAAGTTCTGAAAAGGAAACAGTTTGCTGATGTGGAGGAATTGAAACAAAAAATGACAGAAGCACTAAAAGGCAGCAAGATTGAAGAAGTTCAAAAACTGTTTTAAGCAGTGGAAAAAGCATCTCAATAGGTGTATTGAAACAAACAGATAATACTTTGTAGGTGACTGGAGTTTAAACATGTAAGAGTAATTAAATTTTTTTTATAAAGTATCGGCTTTGGGGGCCCCCTAGTATTCACGTCTACCTAGGTTCAGAAAACATAGCATATAGAATCTATAGTTTCACTCTTATGAACGTCCAGGGTACTTGCAACTGGAAAAGATCACCAATCCAGCATCAAGCCAAATCTAGGATATATATTTATATAGAATTAGTTGACAAGAAGTATGTCCATAGCAACTGATTTACAGCAGGTCAGAAGAATTGGAAAACTCTGGTCTAGGAATTGAAACTAGGTCTAGAACTAGTTATGATGCTGGAGGAGGAAGAGGAGAAAGGAGGCTGAGAAAAAGCAGCAGCAACTACTATTTAATGACTTCTTAGCAACTTAACTACCCTACCTCAAGGTACTATCAGCTACTTTTTGTTGTTGTTGTTGTTTTTTACAGTAGATAAACCTTGGTATTAAACCACATCATGTATTAGCCAGATTAGAAAAAAGAGCAATGATTAAAACTTGTTTTGTTTTTGTTTTTAGTTCCAGGTAAACCTGTCTTACTATAATGAACAAAAATTGCATCACAAATTTAACAGAGTTAGGAGGAGAAAATGTATTTTCCAAGACAAAGGTAAACACGCTTATAAAACTAAGCATAATATTCAAACTAAGTGCAAATATTGAGAGTCAACTGCTATACATGGCTTTATATATTTACCCAAGGAGATAAATGGCCAGCTATATGTGGAACTTAAAGAATGCATTCAGATGATTGTACAATAATAAAGGATGAGAAAAATAGAGATGAGAATGGTTAAGGGAACACTGTTGCTTAAAGAAGAAAAATCTATTTGTAGCTTTAAAATAATAAATGTTAGAAAATGAACAATATAAAAGAAAATACAAATAAAATGTTAGGATTTGCAGGCATGATACCTAGTATATTTCATCAATTCAAAGTGCACATTTATTTCAGATTTTAGTATTTCTGAAACCAAGATGAGTTATATAATAGATGGCTCTATATAATCACCCACAACAAGGCAAAAAATGTCTGATTCCAAAGTTAAGTTTTTTTCCTCACTATATTGAGACTTGACATAACATATACATGAGCTTTCTTGACTGTTATTTCTGATAGTATAACTGGATAATAGCAATTATTTTATAATTTTCAGTCAACAAATCAAAAATAACAAATCAATTGAGAAAATAATATAAATCTGAGTTGTCTAACAACATTCCACTGGCACTTTCTGATAAGTGCTAGAATTAAAAAACAAAAAAGAGAGAGATTGATGTCAAAAATCAGTTCCTCCTCTGAAGCAAATATTAGTATGGAAAACACTAATAGAAACAACTTTTGTGGAACCCTATAATATATATTTACAAAATTAACAACCAAACAAGTACTTAATGAAAAAAGAGGCTACAAACTTTTGATAATAAAAAGTTGCAATGATTTTGCTTACTTGCCTATCATCCCCAAGTTGATGGCCTTGGTAATGGTGGCTTACATTCCTGATGTAGTCTGCGTTTACCAGAAGATGGAGGATGAGCCCTATTAATATTATGACTATGCTTTTTGACCTGTCTGTTAATTACCTGAGGTACAAGCAGAGAAATTTGTTTTTCTTTTGCCCTTCTCAGACTGGAACAACTTTCTGGGCTGGTGTCCATCAAAGCATTTAAAGGCATGTACTACTTATAGTTGCCTGGGACATGGGAAAACAGATGAGGCTCACAGGTGGAGAAGCAGACAGATTAAAAAGCCTGAAAAAGAGAAGACTGGGGAGGAAACACTTGGAAATAAGGATTTTTAAGGGTCACTGTGCATATCAGGGAATCAAGAATATAAATTTAGGGCTGGATATAGGCTCACAAAAGATATGAGAGAACCCTAGGCTTGACCTCTGGTCATTCTCTGAGCTCTGTGCATCAAGAGGTGAATGTTAAGTCACTGTCAAGTTGGCCTGGCTAAGCATTTCACAGGTGTCTCAATTCAGAGGTAATCTGCAAAGACAAAGAGAGTATTTTTTGGTTTTCTTTTTTGGCTCTAGGCATTTAAGAAAATTACTATCAGTCACTGGCTGACTGCTGAAATAACAAAACAGAAACTGTGGTGACTACACATGACAGGAAATATAGCCTTTGCAAAAAGAGTCTCTAAACAAATGACTGCAACCCTCAACAAGCACAGGGATACAAGGGTAGAAACAACAGACACTGCTAAAGGATGGAGGGAGGGAGAGGGGATAAGGTGTACACAACCACACATTGGGTACCTTGTCGACTACTGGTGGGGGAGGGGGAAGCAGAGGGTGGAGAGGGCTCACTAGAAGCCAAAACCTCATCCACATACAATATATGTATGCAGCGAATTTTCACATGCATCCTAGGACTTTAAAAATATAAAATAAGGCCAGGCACGGTGACTCAGCCTGTAACCTGGTACTTTGGGAGGCTGAGGCAAGAGGGTTGCCTGAGCCTGAGGGTTCAAGGCCAGCCCAGATAAGTTGGCGAAACCTCATCTCCACAATAACTCAAAAATTGCCTGGGCGTGGTGGCGCGCATCTGTAGCTCCAGCTACCTGGAAGGCTGAGGCGGAAGGATCGCCTAAGTCCAGCAGGTGGAGGCTGCAGTAGCCAGGAGCCTGCCGCTGCACTCCAGCCTGGGTGAAAAGAGTGAGACTACAACTCAAAAAAAAAAAAAAAAAGAAAAAGAAAAAGAAAAATGAAGAAGAAAAAGAAAAATGAAGAAGAAAAAGAAAAGAAAAGAGAAAAAAAGAAAAGAAGAAAAAAGATAAAATAAAATAATAGAAAATAATTATGAATGTTAAAAATGAGAAGTAGAGCCGGGCTCGGTGGCTCAGCCTGTAATCCCGCGCCTTGGGAGGCTGAGGTGAGCGGATTGCCTGAGTCCGCGGGTTCGAGACCCGCCTGGGCAACTTGGCAAGACCTCATCTCTACAATAAATCAAAAAATTAGCCGGGCGTGGTAGCGCGCGCCTGTAGTTCCAGCTACTTGGAAGGCTGAGGCGGAAGGATCGCTGGAGCCCAGCAGGTCGAGGCTGCGGTGGGCGAGAGCGGCCACTGCACTCCAGTCTAGGCGACAGAGTGA
>CAUYQG010172633.1:0-20377 GCA_963574415.1 Tarsius wallacei
TGAGTTGGAGTCTCACTCTGTCGCCCAGACTGGAGTGCAGTGGCCGCTCCCGGCCACCGCAGCCTCGACCTGCTGGGCTCCAGCGATCCTTCCGCCTCAGCCTTCCAAGTAGCTGGAACTACAGGTGCGCACTACCATGCCTGGCTAATTTTTTGATTTATTGTAGAGATGAGGTCTCACTTGCCCAGGCAGGTCTCGAACCCGCGGGCTCAGGTTATCCACTCACTTCAGCCTCCCAAAGGCGCAGGATTACAGGCTGAGCCACCGAGCCCGGCTATATTTTTTTTCCATAGCTACTCCTGAAACACGGATAACAGAATTTCTGTTTGTCTGAAATTCTGTACAAATGATGATGAGATTAGTGTAGATAGATGTGCACATGTGGAAAATCCAACAGATATGCCTGTAGATAAATGTGTGCCTATGTGTTATACTTCATCAATATATTCATATATGCAAATGGTGTTTGGTCACCAACAGAACAATGGTAAAGGTAAGTACTAAGGTATAATCTTTATTCAACTTATACTAGAAGGAACAACACAATTATCTCAGATAATGAAATAAATACCCTACAAACACAATTAGGAACAAAACTACACATGATAATAACTACTCTGATGTAACAGAATCCCACTGAATCAAAGTCCACAAAAATATAATGTTCTTCAGAGTAACACCCTGTGATTGTGTTTTGAACCAAATAATGGTATTATAGCTAGTTTTTCCGTACGTTGAAAAGGAATCCACAGGCTTCCCCAAATATTCCAACTAGAGAAGAGGCCAAAAAAACTGAGACAGATGAAACGAATTGGATGGAGGTCAGTAATCAGCTCAAGATGGTTAGTATTTCCAGTTTTCACTTTAGCTTCATTTTTCTACATCCTGTTCTCCTGGTGGGAAGGCAGTGGGGGGGGGGGTCAGTCAATTAACAGAGAATGAGAGGAGACCCAAATAGGCCAGATGATTCAGATCACATCATATCCCAGTCAGTGACCTTAGCAGTTTTCTCTCCACTTCCTGCCTGAGATCCCCATAAATGGCATCTACAGCTACTATCTGCACTTCAGAAAGTTTTCTGTAGCCTGAGAGTTTCTCTCCCGGCTGCAGACTTGCCCACTAGAACCTTCTTGTCCAGGTTCCTCTCCCACTGAGTCACTCTTCTAGATCCCCAGGTCTCTAACTTACAGTTTCACTGTAAAAGCCACCTAGCTTTGATTTCATTTTCTTTGCAAAACACTGCCTTTGTATGGCCTCGATCAGCATCCCCAGGATGCCCACGACTGTTATTTGGGTCAGACCTAAGATGCGTTGTGTAGAATCCCTCTACAAGTAAACGTCCTCCTACTAGAGTGTCTCTTGTTCTTTCCCACTGCTTCACCATGTGCTGCATTCGAAGGTCAACATCTCCTTTCCAGCTAAGAGCTAATTTACACCATATGTAGTTTGTTATCATTGAGACAGAAAAAGAATAAACTGTGTCATTGTTGAGAAGTGATGGAGAAGGGAATCTAGCCCTAGAAACTAACAAGCATTTGACTCAGAGTAACAGCTCTCATGAGTTGATCAACTATTTTCAGGGGTGGAGTATTCACCTTCCATTCTTCTGGCAAGAAATCAAGGATAGAAGCATCATCCCCACTTTATAGATGATGAACCCGAAGCTCTGAAAGTTAACCCATCTGCCTAGGTCTCACAGACAGAACTTGGTGGAAACCATACTTGAACTTGGCTATCACCACTACAGGGTCCAACCTCTTCTGCTAAAGGCAGCTTACTTTGCAGAAAAATCTGGGACACTGAGGGGCAATGTTGGGCTGGGCCGTTCTTAACGGTGGGGAGTTTGGGTGTGGGTGATATGAGGAATTAGGGAGCTTGGGAAATTGACTTAAAGCAGCATTGTACTGTAAGGAGGACACCTAGTGCTTTAAGGAGAGCAGGAAAGAAACAGCCTTAGCGTGGTTCTCTGTGACATCCAGGACAGAACAAGATGAAAGGTTGATATAGACCTAAGGTGCATAAGAATACGATACGGAGATTTCTAATAGGTAAAATTGTGCAAAAGGTTGACCAGAGGAGCTAGGACTATCCTTGTCACAACATGTATTTTTGAAAACCACTTAGTGATATTGATAGAACACAACTAAGTAACGAAATGATAGGTAGTGTGTCCAAGTTGCTCTTGTTTGCCAGGTATTCCATGGATGATTTCCATGTATCTTCTCAATTAATTTTCCCAGGGATACCCTAAGCTAGGAATGATTCGTTTCTAAAGATGAGAAAACTGACAGTTAAGGGGGTTATGTCATTTGCTGAAGCTTATACAGCTAATTTAGAAGAGTCCAGATTCGAACTCTGATGATGAGACTTCAGGAACCAAAACTTTATCTAAGAGCTTTCTGATGGCCCCTGCTAACTTTGAGATTATATGAAAGCCACTGTTCCTTTCAAATTTCTATTTCCAAAGATTAGAGGTATAATAACTCCTCCACCTCCCCACCCTAACAAATATTGTCTATTTGTCATCAAATAGTGATACTATGGTTTTCTTTACCATGTCAATGTATAACACATTAAAATGAACAATAACTGAGAATGATGATGAGCGTCTATTAAAAGAGAACAAATTAAAGCCAGACGACACATCTTTACAAACACTTCAGCAATGCACATGACAGTTCTCTGATACTTAAGGACATATTCAAAGAAAATGGCACTTTGAACTATAAATTTATTTGCACTGAAGTAGCGAAGCGTCACATGCCCTTGCATTTATTTCATAGGAGATTCGGTGCCTGGTTTTGACAGCTAGTTCTAATAATAAAAAGGTTTTAAATGTAAGGTATAACAGCATTCCAATCAGTGCCTAATCAGGGTTATGCTTTTCAAATTATATTGTGTCTGCTTTCACCTCCTGCCTATTATCTGCAATAAAAACAGAAGTGCTTAAGAAAATCCTTGATCTGTGCGCATATATTTTTAATATTAATATGTCAGGCCAGTGGCAATAAGGATATTAAGGAAATGATGGAATTCTCCCCCAGCTGGACATGTTAATTGAGAAGCCAAGTTTTGGAGGCAAAGTTCACATTTGTGCAGATGGTGGGACAATGCCGGGTGGCGGCGCAGGTCAGTGTCAGCCCCAATCCCAGCTCTAATGGCTTGAGTCTCTGCTTTCTACATGTCAGCTGGTCCCTCTGGGCTGTGTAGGTTGGGGAAGTCTGTCTCTCCATTTTTTTCTGCCCTTGACTCTGGGGTAGTAATTTTTCTCAAAATGTCAATGCGCCTTCTTAAAAATGTTGGGGGGAGACAAAAGCAGAGGGTAGGGGGAAGGTTAGAAAAAAAAGTTTGTCTTTCTCATTGGAGGAGATATAAATTACAGCTGATCCCACCCCCTTTCTTTCCCTTTATCAAAAATTAAAAAGAGTGACCATCTTATTTGGGGAGTGAAGAATGTTATAATCATCTCAAAGTAAGGAGTTGATCTCTTATAGACCCAAAATAATAACTGGCCCAATGCTCACTTCCTTTTTTAATCTGGTTAGCTTTAGAATTTATCCACATTTATAGTCAATTTTCCACCTACCACTTACTGTTTTTAATGTGATTTGTGTATCACTACCCGCCATTCAAATACAGTAGTGTGTTACTAGCAGCCTTTAATAGTTTCAGTTTCCTAAGTGATATAATTATTTATTATCTCTAATTAAAATTCAGAGTTTGGCTTTCAGCATGAGTCTGAATGTGAAGCCCATTTTAATGAAAAGAGCAACTGTGAGCTCTAAATTTCTTTATGAAGGAGATAACTTATATAATCACTGGTAACCTTTTTCAAGAATATTATCTCACTATTTATAAAACAATGCCTCCTTTACTTTAGAAATTTTCATTTGCATATGAAAAAGACGAATTTATTGATGCTTTTGACTGATGCACATTTTTCATTCAGGAATGCTCTTTTCAAACCATTCATATACCTTTGAATTTCTCTTTGAAAACTCTATGCTACAATCCTTTAAAAGATTTATATATGTCTACATACGCATTATACATAAGTAGCCATTAAGAAAGCTTTCAATTGTTGGTTTCTTTTAATAATTTCTAATTTGAAAACTCAGAACCCTTTATGTTTCTGAAGCCACTTGTAAAAAGCAAAGATTATATTCTTTCTCCCATCCATAGCCCTATTCCTAAAATCCTTTTCTTCCAGAGAAGAAATTGCATTTGTATCTAACCATGAGGAGTTCTAACTAAAGATATTTAGGCTTCTACTACAGTATTCATAACAATTTCATTTAATTAACAATATATTTTTAAAAATAGTTTGAATCATCGTTTGAATAATGACCATCTTTGGGGAAAAGAGGAATCAATATATAATATTAGGGTAGAAATTTCCTTATGAAATTTTTCTCATAGAAGTAAAGTAGAGTGTAAGAACAAGTGCATTTCGGCTTCAGCATATAACTCATAATGTCCCTCTTCAGGCTCTTGATTTTTACCAGTCATCGGTTTACAATGCGTCACTATGGTGAATCAGACACCGTGGTTTAACCACCACCTACAACAAAGGAATTACATGAATATGACTTTCACCTCCCTATTTTTCTCTTCTTGCTCAAGCCTCCAATAATTTTCACATCAATTTTAAAGTTTTTTTTTTTTTATGTGACATTCAGGACCTATAGGTTGAGCTTTTGAAATAAAGTAAGCAAGTTAAAACAGTTTTCCCAGAGTTTTCTTAAAATTTATCAGAAAACCATTTTTAACTATGCCATCTAATCACACCCATGTGCATTCTTCTTTTAATTAAGCAAGTTAACTTATTTGGCATTTATGTTTTATGCATGAGAACTCCTAGCTTTCAGATTACTTCATTTTCGGGCCAACTAATTCAGAAGCAGAAAGATCCATGTAAACATCTTTATCCAGGTTGTGTTAGACAATATGTTTGCCAGAAGAGGAAGCATACACATGCCCAAAGGATCCGCCAAATTAATCAAGAACCAGTTTTTTATATTTCCATGAGTTTTGGTCAAGGCAACCCTGTTATTTCATTAGGGGAAAGACTTTTTATTAACAAAATCTCTTCTATAGACTCAGAAACCAACATAATGTGCACAGATACCATACGTGAGTTACACTGGATAAAAAAATTTTATTTTTATACTTTATGTACACTTTTATTGTAGTTTTATGTATTCATATATACTTTAGATGACTGCTTAGTGCCAGGCTTGGGGAAAGTGATGATAAGTGAAGTTTAGTCTTTGGTCTCAAGAAATTATGGAGGAAACTGACACATTCCCAACTGAATCTATGGCAATGTCAAATAAGGTGGCATGGGAAGTAGAAACCAAGTTACATGGCCTTATAAATGGATTTATTATTTGTGTTGCAAGGCAGTTGGAATAGTGGTGACAAGAAAAGCTTTGGGGTCAGATTGCCTGGATTTAAATCTCAACCCTACAGAGATACTAGCTGTATAACTTCTTTTTCAGTTTCCTTGTCTGTAAATCAGAGTTTTCAGTTTCCTCGTCTGTAAATAATTTTTACCTTGCCCAGTCTAACCAAAGAGTAATCAGTATAAATTAGAGTGGAGGGCTGTGAGAACAGCTTCACTTTATGGGACCTAGTTAAAATCTGAAAAAAGTGACACACTGTCCCCAAATCAAAGGGGAAGTAGGACAAAATAGAGTTCTATATAGATCAATAAAAGCACTATCAATTTTTAATTTAGAGAAAAAAATCTGGATTTGATATCATAGTATTCTGCAGAACTATTAAGTATTTCATTCAAAGTTTGAACATTATAGTGTAATTAAAAACCTACAAATATGTGATGAAGTCCAAAGTTTCTCCTGTACATCATATAATTGCATTTTGGTGTTGACATTTGTGAAGCTGATGATCTGGGTGAGTGGAGGTGTATGTATTCACTTGCTAAAACAGAACAATTAATTAAAGGTTTCTAAGTAGGGAGTAAAAGTTATATGTCAGAAACATATAATTTATTTCTAAAATATTTAGATAAGCAGTAGTTAACTCTAAACACTTTGGTGTAAATTATTTGTAAAAAATTAATCTAATTTAATTTTGTTTTATAAAGATGAGCCCTAACAATTTGTACCAGATCAATGAAAACCAGCAAATTATGTTTTTTTTTAGATAATACTTTATTCTTCATAGTGAAAGACTCCCTTGGTCTTTTGTAGAAAATGTTGTTGGTGTAATTTCATATTCTCGGATGTCTCACCATATCATGTGAGTCTGTGCTTACAAAATATCAGTGGAACAATTTAATTCAGGGTAACAAAAAACAGTCTACTTCTTCTTCTTTTTATTTAAGTATTCAGAGTCATTTTCAGTGTACCAGTCCTCCTTCTTTCTCTTAAAGCACAAAATTTATCTCAGCTGAACTCACCAATTTTTTTTATCTAATCATTCAAATGATCCCTGGTACCTCTGTTAAGCATTAATGCATTTTGCATTACTGTCAATGGTAAATCTAAGGTATTCTAAACTTAATTTTAGGCTTGGCCTCCTTCAGTAATAGGGAATAAATATTGCTGCACTATTGTCAGTGTTAATGCAAATAGCAGAAGCCTTAGTGTATCCACTGACAATCCATTAATACACTGGTCAACTTGATTAACATTGATTCACTGTATACACGGGTTGTTACAGAATCTATGTTGTATGTGGTCAGTAAAAATATAATTACTTACTGTAAGCATGTCCACAGATCTGCTCTATATTTCATTATTATTACCACAGCTTATTCACATGAAATTATGGTAGATCTTCAAGTCCACAGTCTTTGACCACAGACCCAAGCAGGTGTTTGCTTAATACTTTGGTCAAAGATCAGTGAGTTAAAGGTTAGGCCAGGGAGAGTGAGAATAGAGGGGTCATTGCACTTGCAGGAGGGGGTGAGACTTGATCTTCTCGGGTCTGGAACGGTCGAACCCCAAGGTCACCCATTAGTGATCCTGGCTTTAAGGACTGTGAGATGTCAACAATAAATTCACCATGCCAGAACCTTTAACCCTCTTAATGCTGTGAACACCGGGAACCAAGGCCAAAACCCAGAAGCAACGAACCCAGGGAGAATTATTCACACAATTGTCTGAGGGATGTGGCATTTATGTCCTTTAGGCTTGCCTCTGTTAGAGCAGACAGCTGAGAAAAAATGTTGTTTGATGTTCAAACTTTCCATGCAAACAATACATCCATGCATGGGGTGTAGACATTATACAAATATGGTACAAATAGCATTGTTGAATTGTCACATTGTTGTTCTGTAATGAGTGTATACAAGTAACAGAGATTCTTAATGTATGATTTGTTCCTGCTCCGCAACATTTAGAAACAATCAATTCATTTAAAATAATGGAATTAGTATTAGAACATTTTTTTCTTAGTAAGAACAAAATTAACATAGGGAAGACTAATACATTTTTTTAAAGCCTAATGCTTGGTTCTCAAATATAATTTTTCTTAACATACAAATCATTCCATCAAGTAGTCAACCCCAAACTTATTGCCAAAACTTAAATAATGTAGGCAAAGACAGCTTACTCTGCTGCCACAAACATTATGAACGGGAATATTGAAGATTCCACCCATGGCTGATGTGTCATACATTGAAACATTCTGGGACCAATGGATCTCACTAAATATGTTGTATGTGTACTATAATTATTTCTAAAATCAATCATTTATCAAATATATCACCAGATGCTTTTCTAAATCAGCTTCTTCCCTATGAATAGCTAGACTGCTTAGATTTAAATCAGCTGTGAACATCCTGTTGACAATGACTCAGCTTTTTAAACCCTTAAAATGGCAACTCCATTCCTCAAACATAGATTTAAGTTCAATCCACTATTGGGAAGCAGGCTTTCCTTAGTGTGTTGCCAGCAGGCCTGTGGGATTAAGAAAAATAAAGAAAATCACTCATTATCTACAGACCACGAGCCAGGTCACCATCCTGAAAGCAGTAGCCTGAAAAGAGGCAGAATCAAAACTAAGAACTGAGGGACTGAGTAACTGATGTGTGCTATGGTGAACCCACTGGTTTTTGAAATGTGCCAGAATACTGAGTACCAATACTAATTTGTTTTTAGTCTTATTCCCACCTCTGAGTTATAGACTACCCGACTTGCTGTGGTTCCAGCATTCATCGAGTCTAGCATCTTTCTTGGACAAGTGTCCCAATTCAGATGATAAATTACATGGTCACTTTACCTAAAGATATACTTGTTACGTCGCAGTGTGAAACTGATGGCACACATGCCAAGTACTGAGTAGCTCTATACCAAGAGGTCAAAGGTTCTGTTTCTGACCTAAGGAATTAGCAATATGGTGCATGGGAGAGATAGGGTCTAACCCAAGTCAGATGATCTGGGTGAGATGTCAACAAAATGCTATGGGATTAAATAAGACAGAAAAATTAATCCTGACCAGGGAATTTCACCAAAGAGCTGAAGCAATCAAAAGAAAATGGGTCTCAGAAGAAACACACAGCACATCGATTGGCCTGGGATACAGGTACATGAGGGAGAGTGAAACGGTCCAGGACAGGAAGACTGGGCCATATTATGGGAATTTCTTTTTTTTTTTTTTTTTTTAGTTGGAGTCTCACTCCGTGGCCCAGACTGGAGTGCAGTGGCCGTTCCCGGCCACTGCAGCCTCGACCTGCTGGGCTCTGGCGATCCTTCCGCCTCAGCCTTCCGAGTAGCCGGAACTACAGGCGCGCGCTACCACGCCCGGCTGATTTTTTTGATTTATTGTAGATGAGGTTTCGCCTGCCCAGGCAGGTCTCGAACCCGTGGGCTCAGGCAATCCACTCACCTCAGCCTTCCAAAGGCGTGGGATTACAGGCTGAGCCACCGAGCCCGGCTCACACTGGGCATTTTTATATGGTGCCATTTCTTGAAGAATTAAAAGGTCTTACTTAAAAAAAAAACAACACTTATTTCTTGCGTGACTATTAAGAATGCTTCCAAAATATCAGAGAGATACCAGCTGTGCTAGGCAGAATAACACCCCCTGCCCCTACCCAGCCCAAGATGCCCATGTCCTAATCACCACAACTTGTAATTATGTCATATAACGTGACAAGGGGGAGGTAAGGTTGTAGATGGAATTATGGCTGTTAATCTGCTGACCTTAAGACTATCCTGGCTTACATGGGTGGGCCCAGTGGTCATCACAAAGGTCCTTAAAAGACTGCAGAGGCAGAAAAGTCAAGAGTCACAGAGACATGGAAGATGCTGCGCTGCTGGCTTTGAAGATGGAGGGGGTCATCAGCCAAGGAATGTGGCACCTCTGGAAACCAGCAAGGGCAAGGAGATGGCTTCTCCCTTAGGGATGCAGCCCTACGGACACCGCGATTCAACCCGGCAAGACCCATTCTGGACCTCTGCTCTTCAGAAAACATGATTCATTTGTGTTGTTTTAAGCCACTAGGTTGTGGCAGTTTGTAGAGCAGCCACAGGAAACAAACACGCCAGTTGTATTAATACTGCTATCAGTCTCTAAATACCAGTTTCCCTCTTGCCTCAGTGTCCCTAACATTACACAACACGGTCATTTCTCCCCTGCCACCCATGCACATTTGAAGGGCTCAAGCACATGCCTGCTGCTGCCTCCCCTGGCATCGCCCAGCACATCAGGCCTAGCGTACCCTCCCAAACGACAGGGCTGAGCATCCCCCGAGGCCAAGATCCCTCCTGTCACTGGCTCTGCTGAGTATGTCATGTTTGGTTCATGGGAACAAAACACTGAGACGTGAGGAGTCTGGGAGGGTGCATGTGACAGAACGCAGGCTGTCCTCAGGAATGGCATGTGGGTCAGGCTGGTCAGTGAAAGCGAATCACATCCACGACGCCTCTGAGTGTGTGTCCTTAAAATTTATTGATGGGTTTCCCGCAAGGACTGCAGTCAAAGAATTTCTCAGCCAAGTTCACTCTCAGAGAAATCGGTGGTGCAGACCACTTGCCACTGCCCGGTCCCAGTGCTTCTCCTGCAGGGGCGTCAGCTACAGGAATCTTATCCCAGCTCCAAACTGCACGCCGTCACATATCCTGAAAAGAAAGGACAAGTTAACTGTGGTGTCCCACTCTGCCGCCCAGCCATGTTCACGGCTCCATAAGCGTGCACCTCTCAGGAGCACCGCTGGCAGCTCTGCCCACAGCAGGGCCTCCTCCTCCTCCCTCCGCCTTCCTGCTGTCTGCCTGGCCTCACCCTCACTGGCCCCTGCTGCTTCCTCCTTGGCTGTTTAGCAATCAGCCTCTGGAGGATGGAAAAGAGAAAGAAACAGAGACAAATCCTCCTGCAATGCTCACTCCTCACCTCCTTCGTGCTCCCCCAATCCCGACCAGGAGGATGGAGATGGCAGGGAAAAAGGGAGGAAACAGGGAGGGGAAGAAGCAGCAGGACAAAGGTGGGCAGGGAGGATGGTGGGGAGACCGGGAGGTGGCAGAATGTAAGGGCTGCCCAGACCCAGAAGGCTGGGGCCTAGGAAGATGGCAGTGTCTACAGCCCCACAGAGGCTGACCAACTCACAGACCCACTCTTGACCCAGGAAAGGACGCAGAGGTCATATCAGCTGCAACATCTGCTACAAGCTGACACACTGCACATGTGTTTCCATGCACTGGTGAGAATCTGCTGACAGACTACTGAGTCTGTTTTCAGATGAGCCAACGGGCTCGGGTCACACAGCGGAGAAGTGACAGGACTCTGGACCCAGGCTCAGAAGCAGCTACAGGCCTGCTTCTCTGGACACAGCGCTGCCCTGGCCCCGCTGAGGCTGCACAGCTGGGCACCCTGCCCATGAAGGTGTGCTTGCAGAGCCTCTGTCCACCTGGAGCTGTGCTGGGGAAGACCTATGTTGCATATCTGGGACAATACAGCCTCACCTGGGATGTAAATCCCCCAGGGAAAGTGATACTCAGCATCCCAGACAGCATGTTGGCAAGCTGTGGCAATTTCCAGAAAAGACTGGCCAACAAGAATGGCTCCTTCGCTCAGAAAAGAATTGACACTTCTATCATCATGACACATGTGCCCTTGCATGATCTGAGGATCTGTAGCACTTAAAAACTGGCAGGATCTTTTTCTTTTTCAATCTAACTCTGAGCAAGAAAACAAAATATCAGATCCATGAAGAGATTCAAGTCAGATCCTCACTAATGTTGCAGCCGACCTCCTGAAGGCCAAGGGTGCTCGGTGCTCATTTGCCAACCACAGCAGCAACAGCTGTCCAAAGTCTTACTCCATCTCCCAGCCTAGAGGACAGTGGTAAGATCATAGCTTACCTCAAATCCCTAGGCTGAAAAGATCCTCCTGCCTCAGCCTCCTGAGTAGCTGGGACTACAGACACATACCACCTTACCTGACTAAATTTTAATGTTTTGTTTTATTTTGTTTTGTAGAGACGGGGTCTGCTTTGTTGTCTAGGTTGGTATCAAACTCCTGGCCTCAAGGGATCTTCCCAATTCAGCCTCCAAAAGTGCTGGGATTATAGGCATGAGCCTCCGCGCCCAGCCATAAACCACACAAATATCCTTAAGAGGAAAGAATCCAAGTCAAAACATTGACTGCATTTGTGCCACTTAGTTGTGTTCAGGTCTAAATGGTTTGTTTTTATATTTTTTACTACCAGCTCTGTGAAAGTGCCCTGTGCCTACATTCACTATTTAGAAATATGCCTGAAAATAAGCTACCAGCTAAAAAATAAGTCAAGCTCTTGGCTTGGCTTATATAATCCAGGAAACAAGCAAGCATTCCAATACAAGCTAGTTCACTCTAACCACATTAGTCAACTTTAAAACACATTAGCAGCAGCTTTACAACCACAGGTTTATTTGTGGAGACCATATAAACATGTCTCAGAAAACAATATCTGCTACAAGCATGCAAAGTGCTGTTGCAAAGTTGCACAAGGCCAGAGCAACTGAGCCTCAGTACCCAAGACAGCCTCAACAGCATCTTCTGATGTATGTCCACTGGGCTAGGCCTAGGTCCAAGCATGTCCCCAGTGTCTCTCCTTCCCCCACTGTCACTGCCTTGGTGCAGCCCCGGAGGTAGTATCCCACCCCTTCTAAGCCAGCACTGCCAGGGCAAGCACAGGTCTACAGGAGAGTCACGCCCACCACACCCAAGGCCCTTGTGACCCATCTTAGGCATCTCCAACAGGCTCTCATGTATAACATCAGGTACTGTACTAGAACTCAGTGAGAGAACAAGGCAGATAAAGCCCTGAACTCAAAGACCACAGCATGTACCCAAGGGGGAAAAGGCCAAGCAGGGCTGGAAGGCAGCGGGGAGGGGGGGGGCTGAGTCCCGCCTCCCCCGGTGGATCACTGCTCTGCCCACATGCACGGGCCCACAAGCTCACTCACACAGCATCGCTGCTGCCTTCTTTGGCCAGAGGCGTCCTCCCTGCCTGCCTTCTGTGAGTCCCCAGCTGCCCTTCAGGAAGCCTCAGCACAGGCACCAGCCCCTCAGGAGGCCCTGTCAATGCCCTCCTGGCACAGATGATCGGCTTTCTTGTCGCTCCCTGCTACTAACTGTGAGCCGCTCTCCCAAGCGAGTCTG
Source organism: Tarsius wallacei (assembly GCA_963574415.1). Taxonomy (NCBI): domain Eukaryota; kingdom Metazoa; phylum Chordata; class Mammalia; order Primates; family Tarsiidae; genus Tarsius; species Tarsius wallacei. The sequence goes on from CAUYQG010172633.1 coordinate 12,610, forward strand.
CCTGAGTCATCGCTAGCTCTCCAGAGACTGCACTCCTCAGACACAGATTGATGGGACACTGTTAGATACAGAGGCAGCCGTGCCATCAATCACCTCCAGGATACAATTTGGCAAACACTTCAAAACTGCTTCCATTTTTGTAAAGGCCTGGAATCCTAATTATAGTGTGCCTGAGTTAACTAAGAGGGAAATCTATGGAGTATTTCTGCCCACATAATTCCCCATTCTGCCAGTTACCTAATTTGGAGATGAAGATTAAATCTGGCAGCATCACTCAAACCTCACACAATTACAATATTGATGATAAACTTCAAACAAAGCCACACACTAAGCAAAGGCAACTTCCACCTTCAAGGGTGCCAGGCTGACCCTGTACAGAGCTCACTGTCCCCAGCAAACAGCCTGCAGCCACAAAGGCAGCATGCGGTAGAAGCTCGGCCTGGGGGCAGAGGCGCTTCCTTATGGCCTGGTCTTTTAAATGTCACGTGCACAGGATGCTTCTTATTTTGAAATTAACCTCTGAAACATATTTTTCAGATTTAACCCAAGGAGAGAGAGGCAACACCGAAAGGTAGATGTAACAATTTTCTGTAAAAAATATTTCAGAAAGGGAAAAATCAGCAGCTCCTAAAAGCAGCGCTGACCTCTCAGGGCACACTGACACCCAGTGGTCCCACACAGTACTGCAACAACAGTGGCTGCAGCATGGGCCACTCAGACCCAGGCAGGTATGCGGAGGGGAGAGCAGGGAGGGGGTTCAGAGCAGCAGGGAGCGTGTCAGAACTGTGGCATCTGGAGTCCACCCGAGACCGAAGGAGCGGGAGTCTGCCTTCAACAAGATTCCCAGGGGCCCGTCCCAGAGAGAGAAGCACCGGCTTAGACAGCTTCACCATCCATCCTTGTCCCAACTTAACCAGGTATCGGTGCAGATGCATGACAGCTCCTCTGGTGCTACCCGCAAGGATCCAAATAAGCACCTGGTTGTGAAGTCAGGGAGACCAATGTTCCCAATGGGGGTGGGAACGAGGGCTTTGTAGAAAGAAACCTGCACAACTAGCCTCTCACTTGCTGAGAACCGCAGGGGTGTGGGGAGTTATCTAACACACAATCTTGCTCTAGAAAAAAGGGTGCCCATTTTTTCACATTTTACTATCTCTGAAGTCCAGATGCATCACCCCATCCACGACTTGTCACAAACCGTCAGTCCAGTGGCAGCCACACAGCGATGATGTGAAGGGGAAGGGGAAACCCTCCTTCAGGAACTCTGTTCCCTTTGGATGTGAAGAGCTGGCCACAGCGGGTATTTCAGCAGTCACAAGGAAGATTCCTGACAACCCCGATTCCTGACAACCAGCCAGGCAGTGCCCTAAGTGCTTGGCATGCACTGATTCATCTTGTTCTCAAAGCTACAAAGTAGTCACTATCAGTAACGTCCATTTTCTGGACATGAAAATAGAGACCCAGAGAGGTTAAGTAACTCACCCTGAGTCACACAGTCAAATAGAGTGGCTAAGCTGGGACTCAAGCCCAGGCAGAGATCCAGAACACACACATGCAGTCTGTGCAACTACACCCAGCTCTTGCTTTGTGTCAAGAACAGGCAAGGTGTAGAAGGTCATCAGAGCAGCCACTGCCATCTGTGAAGGTACTGAAAAGCCCTATCATCGCTAGGGAACCACAGCAGCCTGGCAGCCCCTGCCATGCCCCAGATGCGGAACAGATGTTGAATCAGCCTTGCAGCGGGAGTGGGAAGAGCAAATTCTACTGAAGTGATAACTAAATAGGGTCTAAATGACAGACACAGAGTAACAGGCTTTGTTAAATGCTTGCTAAGGTAGCTACCCTCTAAAAGGCACCATCACCTGCTATGCTGAAGTCGAAGACACAGAAAAGTAAAACAATATAGAGTTTCCTTAAACTAGGTTTAAAACCAGGTTATAGCTCAAATAGCATCGCAATCTGGCAACAGAAAGGCAGACACAAAAATGAACAGAAAAAGTATAGCCTGGAGTACTGACTGCATAATCCTAAAACTAATAAGAGACAAAGTCCTAACCCCTAATGTGATGGTATTTGGGGCAGGATATTTGGGAGGTGATTAGTTTGAATGAGGTCATGAGGGGTTAGAACCCTCAGGAGAAGAGACAACAGGGCACTTGCCTGCCCTCTCCCTCCATGTGAGGACATGGTGACAAGGCTGCTGTCTGCAAGGCCAGCAAGAGAGCCCTCATCAGGAACCCAGTCTGACGGCACCCTGGTCTTGGATTATGAGAATATAAATATCTGTTATTTAAGTCACTCAGTCTATGGTATTTTGTTATGGCAGCCTTAGCTGAGGCACACTACCATGAAAATACTTCTGGATTTCTTAAAATTTAAACAATACATATAAGAAATGAATTTAATTTCCATAAATGTAAATGGTCTTACACTGTAATATTTAGCACATCCTTTCTTAATAACATAAGTGGTGGAGAAAGGCCAAGATGGTGGCTCCCTCTGAGGCAGAGCAGGGGCCCTGGAGAAGGAGTCCTCTGTGGCCAGGAGCAAAGCTTCACCCACTCAGACTTCCCAGGAGTCCCCAGCCAGCAAAGCCAACCACTCAAAACATTGCCTTGTATTTTTAGCAAGCAGGACCAATAGCGCCTTGTCAGTTGCTCCAGCCAGACCCTCGCAGGGGCTGGGACAATAATCACAAGGGTCTGAGGGAGAGGGGTGGGAACACTTTACATCTTTCCTTCCAAACTGAATGAAGAAAAACCTAATGAAGGAAAGTCCATATATCTTCATTCTTTTGCTAACTATTCAACTTCTCTCATAACCTTGAACCGTAAAAGCCACTGATGAAATTAACCACTTCCAAAACAAAATAAAATTACTAGAGAGTATGAGTAATTGTGGAAAATAACTCCCAGCACGTACCTGTCACCCCCCTGCACTCCCATAGGGATGCAGTAATTAAGCTCCAGTCGCGCGATGTTCCCAAGTCTGAGGACGATGCCAGCCCCGTAAGACCAGCGGATACACTCGGCCAGCTTGCGGATGTGAGCTTTGGGGCCCTCCCCTGAAAAAGAAAGATGTGTGAGCAGCAGTGTGTGGCCATCCTTTAGAGCTGTCCTCAGACAAGCCCGGGTCTCTCCCTGGCTGTGCCCTGTGGCAATTTTTAAGGTCAGGCCTAGATATTCAAGGAGGACGCATGAAGTGGCATTAGGACCCAAATCAAGAGAGGGCCTGGGCCCATACTTACTGCCCTGGATAAGCCAAGCCTTCTCAGTTCTTTGGTCTGGCATATTCTGTTCCCTTTGCCTAGAATGGCTGTTCCCCCTCCCCTGACTACCTGGGAGAAGCCTCACTCCAAGTCTTAGCTCTAGGGTCTTGTTTTCTTAAAGCTTTCCATCACCTCCAGTTGAATACATCTGCTGTGAGTCTCCTCTGGACCTGAGCGCCCTCTACCCTACTCAGCTGTGGCCACAATGACTGGTATATATAGTACGTGCTCAAGACATGTTTGTTGAATAAACAAATACATCGATTTTCCTTGGCAAGAGCATTCAATAATTGTTTTTCTTGCAGGCTTCATTTGTTCAACCAACAACTTAATTCTGGCCATCACACTAAATGTTGTAGGAATTTTTAAAATTAAGGCACAGTCTCTAAATTTAAAGACTACGTAATCTAACAAGACAGACACCTATTTGTGTACTGTGCTTTTAAACAGAAAAACAACTTTATGACATTGGTTTCTTTAATGGTGCAAATTTTACCATAGTTGAGGTTGCAGAGGTTTCCTGCATTGAGAAAAAAGTGTGTTCGGAAAAGTTCTCCAAAGCCGCCCTGGCCTGGTCGGAAAGGTAACGGGGTATACAGGTGCAAGCCACCAGCCCAGTATGCTTCTCCTCCTAAGTAGTCTCCTGTCAAGGAAGGGGCATCCAACAAAAACAAGGTCCGACAGATTTAAAATCGCATTCACTTTCCATAATTTACAGACGCAAGATTAATGTCCTACACATAATACCACAGGGTGCTCTAGCTTTGTGTTCAAGTTGTTCTAACTCCTGATGTTGCTGGCCTCATTTTAAATAATCTTTCTTTTTCTCCTGGTTTGTTTTAAAATTTGAATTAACTGAGAAAAAAAAGCCAATGTAATTAAGGAAAGAATGAACTCAGTAATTTATCTTACCTGTAAAATGCCTGAAATAAAAAAGTGAGCCTCATGAAAATCACTTTACCCGCACATGTAGATTACCTAATCGCTTTCACCTAAGACGAAATGCATTATTTTGCAAAAGTTTCAAGACAAGATACAGAGAGACAAAATGCAGAAAATGTCTCTGCACTTTCTGGAAATGGCTGCACACATTGTTAATCAAAAGGCACGGACTGTCTACCACCCACTACACAGGAAAATAGTGTCCTGGCTCAAGGTCTCTTGAGAAGAGACTATTTTTTAATGGTTCATGGCCACTTGGATTTAGGTTACTTTTGCCAAAATTCAAGACTATCCACTGAGAGCATATATTTGCATTATTCCTAAAACGGCTCCTATTCATTCCATTTTAAACAATGAATAGCCACAACATTAAAGCAACAGAAAACCCTCCAACCCTGATGTTTGTACTTTGTTGCAAAGTACTATTTGTAAAGTGTCTTAGTCCTCGCTAATACAAAATGACAGCCATGAAAAATAAAAATATTGGATGTCTTCAAGATTAACCTCAAGGAATGAACTGCTGATTCCTTTGAAGACTCCAGTTCCTCACAATTCAGAGGATGAGGGAGCAAAGCGACTTCAGCGTCTCCTTAATCCCTTTAAGTGCTGAAGTTCTAACGGGAACAAAGAATGAACAAACAGGACACCAACTGTTGTTTTGTTGTTTCCCAGAAACTGCCCCTCCTTTCTTTTCTTATTTTATTCTCACCATAAAAGTAACATACTTATTGTAGAACATCTGATCAACATAGAAAAATGAGGAAAAAATGAAAATGTTTTAGTTTCTACCATTCAGAGATAAACAGCTAACATCCTGGTGTTCTTTCTTCCAGTGAATTATAATGTATAATGTAAAATTAAATAAGTAAACAACATGTGGCTCATTTTATATATATAGCTTTCAGTCTTCATACATTGTAAGCACTTTCTCCCAATGCTTCTTTTAAAATGTGATTTTTCATGATTGAATAATAACAAAGATGTACCAAAATTAAACTATCCATCGTTCTTCTGTTGTCATACTGGCTTCTAACTTCATCATGGACATTAACCTTCAATGAGTTTCCTTGCACACATTTTCAAACTTTTTTTGAAGTATACATATAGAAAAGGATACACGTCCTAAGTGTACAGCTCAGTGAATTTAACACTCAGTGAATTTAATACACTCACACCACACCAGACTGAGAAAAAGAGTGTGCCCAGCACGCAGACCTTGCTGTCCCTTGTAACCAGTACTCGCCACTCACGCCAAGTACAGTCATGGCCCTGTCCGCTAACAGCATGGGTTAGTCTAGCCTGTCTCCAGACAGGTGGAATCACACAGTATGCATTCCTTTGGGTCTGCCTTTTTTTTTTTTTTTTGCACAACATGTTTCTGGGACTTATTCATGCCACCATTCAGCCAGTGGTTGTAAGTTATTCTTCCTCATTGCAATGGAATATGTCACTAATTATTTGCCCTTTTACTGCTAATGGTCATTTGGGTTCCCAAGGCTTTTGATACATCAGATTACTTTCATAAAATGTTACGGCAATTTACATCCTTGCCACAGAATCTTGCCAACTGCATCAAGGTAATAACTGGAGTATTATTGTGTTTTATTGTCCAGGTAAGTGGAAGACTTCTAAACTCTCATATAGTCAGCTTATCATATTTGCTTATAATAAAAAAAAGAATAAAACTATCAAAAAATTACATTACTTTCCTAAAGAATTAAGTATTCTAAAAAAGTGAAAATAATCTATAAAAATATACAAACATTTATGTAGTGTGCAATCATTGCATTGGCCTTTGAAAAGTATTTATTTGCATAAAAATACATTGTTACAATGTTATGAGGGTGGTGAGGGAAACAGGTTAAAAAACAGTATGTAAACAAAATAAAGAGCAGGAAGACATGTACGTTTAAAGCCTGAAGGCAATGTAGAACAAAACATTTATACATGTTCTCTCTGGGTAACTGCAGGTCATTTTCATTTTTTTTTTACTTAGATATATTTTCTCATTTTTCTATAGTTCTCTCTATGACTGCTGTGTGATAAATTTGGTTAGGTGCTATGCCCACTGCTGTGAAAGATGAATGTCTATTATTATAATTTAAAGAAACAAATACATGGTTTCAAAAACTAGACATGACCACTATTGAGACTTGGCACGATATGGGGAAAGGACAGACCTTCACTCTGTGGCCCAATGCTGTGCATGCTGAATCCACGGACACTTGTTGGTCCCCCAAGGTAAAACCTAAGACAAAATGGTACATGTCAGAGAAAGTCATTCGGTGAAAAACTACATCACCCACAGAATGTGCAGAACACAAACATCAGACTCACAGATTGCTGACATCATTTTCACATGGCAAAACATTTAAGAAAGATCAGGAGAGATGCACACGTGTAGGGTGAATTTCATAAAAATCTAAACACCTAGCCAGACCTTTGGAGATGCAGGTGAGATACAAAACACAAAGAAAGACGCCTTGAAGAGGAGGACCAGGGTCAACTGTCCATTACAGAGGACTGATCTGCTGCCCGGGAGAATTCCTTAGGCATTTGCTTTTCAGATCAGGCCTCCTATGGACTCACAATGCAGTATCAAGTTAACAAAAGGAGGATACAAATTGTATAACTGTACAATCCCAGTATTACCAGAAATAATACCAGAAAGAAAAATAGAATTATTGTCATTTTATGTATTTTCTGTAATTATTTTTGATTAGAAAAAAAAGTCTTCTAATTTTAAAAAATGAATCATTCTTGTGTTGCCTAATGGATTGGATTATCACATTCTTTCAAACCATATCTGGATAAAATGAAAAGCAAGCATTAAAAATTAATTACTCAGAAGTCCCATCCACTTTCTGAAAAACTGAACGGCACGTTAGAACTTGAGTTTAGATCATGATAATAACTAAAAGACGCATTAAAATTACGAGAAGTCATGTGCAATCTTTCAGGCCAGGAGGCTTCCACAGAGAAAACGCCAGCTGATGCCCTCTGAGCCCTGCTGACCCCACAATGCCCCACGTGACTGCTGAGGGCATCCATGGATCTGAAACATCACAAAAGGAACAGGGTGCTGGTTGTTCTGATTTTCCTGCCAGATACAAGTTTTTATGAATTTATTACTTTAACTTGAGTTTTTAAAGTCTATAAATGTGCTTTTACTATTGGGGATTTCTTTTCTTTTTTTTTTTTTTTTTGAGTTGGAGTCTCACTCTGTCGCCCAGACTGGAGTGCAGTAGCACGCTCACGGCCACCACAGCCTTGACCTACTGTGCTCTGGCGATCCTTCTGCCTCAGCCTTCCAAGTCGCTGGAACTACAGGCGCGCACTACCGCGCCCGGGTCGTTTTTGATTTATTGTAGAAACGAGGTCTCGCCAAGTTGCCCGGGTGGGTCTCGAACCCGCAGACTCAGGCAATCCACTCACCTTGGCCTCCTAAAGTGCTGGGATTACAGGCCGAGCCACAGAGCCCAGCCCACTACTGGGGAGGGGGAACAGCCATTCTAGGCAAAGGGAACAGAATATGCCAGACCAAAGAACTGAGAAGGC
>CAUYQG010172643.1:68-22778 GCA_963574415.1 Tarsius wallacei
CAGAAGAGCGTCTGACAAAATTCTGTGCCCATTTATGATAAAAAACAATCAGCAAAGTAGGTATATTAGAGAATTTCCTCAACCTGCTGGGCTCCGGTGATCTTTCTGCCTCAGCCTTCCAAGTAGCTGGAACTACAGGTGCGCGCTACCACGCTCGGCTAATTTTTTTTTTTTTTTTTTTTTTTTATTGTAGAGATGAGGTCTCACCAAGTTGCCCAGGCGGGTCTCGAACTCACAGGCTCAGGCAATCCACTCACCTCAGCCTCCCAAAGCGCGGGATTACAGGCTGAGCCACCGAGCCCGGCTACTTCTTCATTTTCAATCTGAATGCATTTTATTTCTTTCTCTTGTCTTACTGTACTGGCTAAGACCCTCAGTTACATTATAGATCCTGATCTTAAGGAGAAAACGTTGTCTTTCGCCACTAACTATGATGGTAGCTGTAGGTTTTTTGTAGATGCCTTTTATCAGGTTGAGGAAATTCTCTAATATACCTACTTTGCTGATTGTTTTTTATCATAAATGGGCACAGAATTTTGTCAGACGCTCTTCTGCATCTCTGAAGATGGTCACGTGGTTTTTCTCCAATGAAGACTAAACTAAGCTTACATTCCTGGGATAGACCCTTCTTGGGTGTGATTTATATATATATATAGAGAGAGAGAGAGAGAGAGAGTTGGATTTGACTTGCTAATACTGTGTTAAGGAATTTGTTTTGTAGTTTTTTGTATCTATTTATCTGGTTTTGGAATTAGGGTAATACCTGCCTCATAGAATGAGTTAGGAAGTGTTCTTGTCTCCTCTAATTGAGTTTATTTTATCTGCCTCAATAGATTTTATCAGTGAAGTCTATTTAGATTTGCAGGGATTTTGGGGGGGAAGTTTAAATTATGAATTCACTTCTTTAAATATATATATATTTTTTTATAGAGACAAGGTCTTGCTCTGTTGCCCAGGCTGAAGTGCTGTGGTGCCATCATGGCTCACTATAATCTTGGACTCCTGTGCTCAAGCAGTATTCCTGTTTTAGCCTCCTGAGAAACTGGGACTACAGGTGCACACCACCATGCCCAACTAATTTTTTAAACCTTTTTAATAGAGACTGGGTGGGGTCTTGCTGTGTTGCTCAGGCTGATCTTGAACTCTTAGCCTCAAGCAATTTTGCCTCCACCTCCCAAAGTGCTAGGATTACAGGTGCAAGCCAGCATGTCTGGTGTGAATTTGATTAATATGTATAGGGCTATTCAGATTTTTTTATTTCTTTTATCAGATTTAGTTATTTGTGTCTTTCAAGGAATTTTTCTATTTCATCTGAGTAGTTAAACTTACTGTCATAAAGTTGCTTTTAACATTCCCTTGTAGTCTTTTAATATCTGTAGAGTCTGTACTGATGTCTCTTCTCTCATTCATATTAGTAATTTCTGTTTTCTCTTTATTTCTTGATCAGTCTAGCCACATATATATCAATTTCATTGATTTTTTTTCTCCAAAGAACCAACTCTTGATTATGTTGATTTTTATCTTTTGTCTTTTTTATATTACTGATTTCTGTTCTTATCATTATGTATTTCCTTCCTTTAACTTTAATTTGCTTTTTGTTTTCTAGCTTCTTTTTTAAAAATTTTATTATATGCTCTATTTTTTTCCTTTTCAAGTGGAAACTGGGATCATTGATTTTAGACCCTTCCTTTTTTTTAAATAAAGCATCCAAAACTGTATATTTCTCTGACCATGACTTTTATTAGCTAATCTCCATGTTTTGAAATGTCTTTTCATTCAGTTCAAAATGTATTACAATTTCCCTTGTGGAAATTTGACCCATGGGTTATGTTAAAGGTATGTCTTATAATTTGCAAATATTTGGGGATTTCCAGTTATCTTTCTGTTATTAATTTCAAATTTAATTTTATTTGGGCCAGATAACATAAACTGCATGATTTCAGTCCTCTTAAGTTTATTAGGACTTGTTTTATGGTCTCACATATGATTGATCTTAATGAATATACCATGTGTATTTGAAAAGAATATATTTTCTGCTGTTGTTGGGTGGAATCTTCTGTAAATATCTATCAGGTCAAGTTGATTGATAGTGTTGTTCAAGTCTCTGTCTCCTTAATGATTTTCTGTTATTTGAGCTGTCAGTTACTGAGAGAAGATTGTGGAAATCCTAACAATTATTGGGGATTTGCTTGTTTTCCCTTACATTTCTTTTTTTTTTTTTTTTTTTTGAGTTGGAGTCTCATTCTCGCCCAGACTGGAGTGCAGTGGCACACTCCCAGCCACTGCAGCCTCGACCTGCTGGGCTCTGGTGATCCTTCCGCCTCAGCCTTCCAAGTCACCGGAACTACAGGCGCTCGCCACCACGCCCGGCTAGTTTTTGGTTTATTGTAGAGACGAGGTCTCGCCAGGTTGCCTGGGTGGGTCTCAAACCCGCGGGCTCAGGCAATCCACTCGCCTCGGCCTCCCAAAGTGCTGGGATTACAGGCTGAGCCACTGAGCCTGGCTGCCCTTACATTTCTATGAGTTTTTGCCTCATATATTCTGGACCTCTATTTTTAAATGCGTATACTTTTAGGATTATTGTCTTTATGCTGAAGTGACTCATTTATCATAATGAAATGTACTTTATCCTTGGTAAAATTCCTTGTCTGATACCTGTATAATAGAACCACTTCAGCTTTCTTATGGTTTGTGTTTGAATGGTGTTTCTTTTTCTGTAGTTTTACATTCAGTATTTCTATCTTTATATCGCGTCTTTTTTTAAATAGGCAGTGTATAATTGAATCTTTTTTATTCAATCAGAAAATCTCTTTTTATAGGGGTGTTTACAGTATTTATATTGATATTATTGATATGGTTGGGTTTAAGTCTGTTTTGTTTCCTTGCTGTTTATTTTTTATTTGTCCCAGCTGTCTTTAGTTTCTTTTTCTTCTTATTCTGCTTTCTTTTGGATTAAGTTTTTGACATTTATGTCCACTATTGACTTATTAACTGTTTATCTTGAGATTTTAATTTACATCTTTAACTTATAGTATACTTTCAAACAATATTGTTATTTCACCTATAACGCAAGAACCTTACTGTATACTTTCATTTCCCTCCTCCTTTACATTTTCATACATTTTGCTTCTGTGTATGTCGTAAATGCCACAATATATTGTTATTGTTTTTGTTTTAAACATCTTTTAAAAAAAAAATTCAAAATGTGCTTGTTTCAAGCTTTGTTTGGTGAGTCTAGAATACAGTTTTCATTAGGGCTAAGTTAGATGTACTAGGAAGTAATCCCTTCTGGGATCTCCCCTGGGGAATTCAACAGGGCTCTCTACTCTGGCTGATGAACACTGAAGTCTCCCAGCTCTCTGGGAAATCTGGGAATTGTTTAGCTCCTTTGTGGAGTTTTGCCTTGCACATGTGCTTCTTAGCTTTCAGCAAGAGAATTAAGGAATTCCCTATGCACATTTCTCAAGCTCTTTCTCTTTTTACCTTCTCTCTGGCACTCCTACAGATTCTTGCTCCCCTAATCTCCTGGGACCGTGATCCCTGTCTCTTCAACTTAGCAAAAGTGCCATGCTCTGCTTGACTTCTCCCATCCTATGTCATGGTCTAGAATGTACTTTCAGGCAGAAAGATAGGCAATTATAGGGCTCACCTAATTTGTATGTGATTCTATCTCTTCGAGATCACAGTATTGTGCTATGTGTAGTCAAGTATCTGAAAACGGTATGTTTTTTGTTTAGTTTTCTAGTTTACTGTAGTTGAAGAGGAGGTCTAATCTTATTCCTGTTCTTGATGTATCTCTTAAGGATTTTTTAAATCTTGAGATTTTTCTTTCCATCTTTTTTCTTGCAGTTTATTTGAAGAAATCATGTAGTTTATCCTGTAAAATGACCCATAGTCTAGATTTTTAGCTGGGTGCATCCTGTGTTATAATTTAAGATGTTCCTCTGTCTTATTGCTTATAACATGGTGGTTAAATCTAGAATAGGATGTTTAGACCTTGGCACTGTTGACCTTTTGGGCTGGATAATTCTTTGTTGGGAGTGAGGGCTCTCCAGTGCACATGGGATGTTTAGCAGCATCCCTGGCTCCTACCCACTAGATGTCAGTAGAATCCCCTGCCCCAGTTATGACAGCCGAAAATGTCTTCAGGTATTATCAAATGTTTTTAGACCAATGTTTCGCTATGAAAAGTAGGCTACTTAAACTACAGAAGCAACTTCAGGCATATGAAGACACCTACCTAGCAAATTAACAATACTGACAATGTTGCCATTGCAGATAGAATTATTATTATTAATCTGTTCAGTAGACATTTTGAAGATAACACACGAAGAGGATTTTAGGAATATATAAGGTGAGGCTGCACAGAGATCTCTCCTGCACAGAGATCTCAAGAGCAGTATTATTGAAATAGGAATTTTTGAGACAAAGAAACTACTAGACACAATAATAATATAAAATGTTAAAAACCTAAGTAATTATTTTTCAATTATATGTTGTTTCTGTATGTTTTTCTGCAACTTGTTGAACAATGTAAGATATTGGATTTCTACAACAGATATGCTGATGGTTTTACCTTTTATTTTTAAACTCTTTACAATGTTAATATAACTAAGAATTTTGGACTTGCAGAAAGGTATTATTGCAATAAAGTACTTTTCATATTTTGTGTGATATGAAATTACATTAAGCAAAATACAAGTCACGGGAGATGAATAAAATAACCCTTTTAACTTAAAAGTGAACTACCATTTTTTTTTTTTTTTTGAGTTGGAGTCTCACTCTGTCGCCCAGACTGGAGTGCAGTGGCCCCTCCCGGCCACCGTAGCCTCGACCTGCTGGGCTCCAGCGATCCTTCTGCCTCAGCCTTCCAAGTAGCTGGAACTACAGGCACGTGCTACCACGCCCAGCTAATTTTTTTTTTTTTTTTTGGATTTATTGTAGAGATGAGGTCTCGCCAAGTTGCCCAGGCGGGTCTCGAACCTGCGGGCTCAGACAATCCACTCATCTCAGCCTCCCAAAGGCATGGAATTACAGGCTGAGCCACCGAGCCCGGCTAAAAGTGAACTACCATTTTTACAAGTATTTCCAGATGTCATCCTCTGGACAAAGGATGACAGGTAATGCATTTTGTAAAAGATTTAAGAAGAGGATTGAGATTGAGAGACTTCTCAGAATTTCCCTCAGACATCCTTGCTTATAGTTTGTTTAGCCATCTAATGTCCCTTGACCCACTCTGTGTCAGGTACTGTGGATACTGGTTGGCAGTTTGGGGATGGTTTTGAGGTAGATCTGGTGTGGAGGGCATTGAGAATAACTGGAAATAGATACAAGGGGCAGACACTGCTCCCTTGTGCTCCCTGAGAGTTTTCCTGCCCACACTCCTTGGCCTTCAGAATCCTTTGTTCTTCCCCTATTGATGTCCTTTCATTTTGAGTCATCAGTGGTTTCATGAGTGTCTATGGTGCTTCATCCTCCACTGGGGCTTGAGGGGATTTTTTTTTAAGTGTCTTTAGTACTGCTTTTGGTATTGACATAGTTATGTTTAATGCTTAATGAATAAATTTTTAAAATGTACACATATTTAAGTCTGAAAAGTAGTTATGGAGCCAGGTAATCCAGGAGTCTCAGGTGTCATGTTTATCTTTTTTAGGTGACAACCTAGGGGCCTATTGGCTCCATTTCCCCCGGAACTGTTTGCATGTGCATTCTTTGCCAGTAGGTAGTGTCTGTCTGTCTCTCTCTCTCTCTCTCTCACTGTTTTTTGTCTCTCTTACCTTACTTATCTCTGTCTCCATCTCATTTTCTCTTTCTGGCCTTCCCCGTCTCTGCATTTTTCTGTCTTCTTTGTTCTTTCCCTCTCTCTCCCCTCACATCTCTCTCTTTCCATGCTTTTCTCTCTCCTTGTGTGTGTGCTCCTTTTTGTGTCACACCACCACCTCCATCCACATGCCCTCTCTCCATCAGGAACTTGTTCATGAAGTCAGTATGTTGCCAGTTCCATTTTAATCAGGAACACAATCCTCTTTATTAAGGGGGATGGTGGATAAGCACAAAATAATTAATCTATTTTTAGATAGACTTAAGGGAGTGTTTGAATTTGAAGGACTTCTCGAATTTCCTTCCAAACCCCTTACTTAGGATTTACTCCTAGCTGCACTGTTGCAGCCCCTTTTGGCCTGGGGATTCCTTTGTCTTCATTCAGATCAGGCGTCATTGGTTCCCATGGTGAGAGTCCTTGGTGCATTTTTTATTTGTTTCACTGCCTGTAGAAGGAAGTTTGGTTTTGAGGTTTCCTGAGCATTGTGGCACGTCCTTGGTACTGTTGTGCTTGGGATTTGAGGGGCATATTTGAGTCTGAAAAGTCCAGTGTGGAGCTTAAATAACCTAGGAGCTGAGCATTTTCATGTTTAACTTTTCCAAGTAGCACCCGTTGTTCCTGCATGGGTTCCACTGTCTGCAGGCGCCTCTCCTCTCCTTGCACCTCCCAGCTCTCCGAGCTCTCGCGTGGGCTCTGGCCTGCTGCTCGATTCGCTGTCTCCACGTAAGCAGTCAATCCTTTCGCTCCTTTGCTTCCCTCGTTGTCTCTTCCCGCTGTCACCCGTGTTTGCCGGCCTTGACTGCCCCCCCTCCTGTGTCTCACCCCACCTCTTCCCACTGCTCACGCTCTACTGCCTTTCTCTGTGTCTCCTGCGTGATAACCTTCTCTCCGCACCATCACGAACCACAGCCCCCTCCAGTCTCTCGCGCCGCGCTGGACAGGCAGAAGTGGGATCGGGCAGGTGCTCTCCGGCCCTGCTGCGTTCTTAGTGACTTCTGTCCTCATTCTGCGTGAGTCTAGTGCAACTGAAGAAAGTAAGGCCCGCGTGGAAAACATCGCCCGCTGGGGTACAGCGGGGCTGGCCGATGTTGAGGTAGTGCATTCCTCTAGACAGGCGTTGGGCCAGCCGGTGTGGCCCCCGGCTGGAGAGGAGGAGGAGGCGCCTCCTGAGACCTGTCGATTGCACGTCGGCGATGCCCGGCGGCCGCGTCGGGTCCCGGCGACTTCTTCACGTCGCTCACCGGCTCTGCAGCCAGCGGCAGTGGCGGCCGACGCGACCCGCGACGCTGGGGACTGGCGGGCTGGACACCGCGCGCGGGCGAGCTGCCGCCCCACCTGCCGCAGGCCCCGCCCCCGGCAGCGCGGGCCAATGGGTGGGCTCCAGGGGCGGAGCGGGGCCGCGGCCGGCGGGTCGTGGTGGTGGCTGCGGGGCGGGGGCGGCCGGCCGCGGGCGGAGGAGTTGGGGGCGGCGAGCTCCAGCCCGCGGCGGCGGCCGTAGGCGCTGGCGGGCGTCCGCGACGCGCCATGGAGCGCCGTGGTGAGTGGGGTCGGCGGCGGCGAGCGCCCGCGGCTGCCGTCCAGGGTCCGGGCGGCGCACGCGGCGGCCCAGAGCAGAGGCGGTTGTGGGGGGCCGGGGTCCTCGGGAAGGGTCGACGGCGGGTGGGTGGGCGCGCGCGCGCGGGCCTGGCGCGGAGGCCGCTGGCTGTGCGGTTGCGGCCGCGCGCCCCGCCGGCCTGCCGCCCCGGGAGCTTAACGCGTGTTAACTCCCCCCGTGCTCACGGCCAGCCACGGCTCTCCGGCGTGTTCTTCGGGGAAACTGAGGTGAGAGCCTGCCGAGCACGCCGACAAGTGGCCCGCGGCGCGAGGACGTGCCCGGCGCCCGCTCTCACCTGCCCGGCGCGGCCGCTCCCGCCGGGCGCTCGTTCCTGGGATGCGTGGCGCTTCCGCGGTGGCGCGTCCGGGTCTCTCTCGAGCTGGGCTTCCTTTCGAGGGCCCCCATCCCCGCGGTCCGGCCCAGCTCCGTGCGGGCGTGCTTGGGGTTTGGCGGTTCTAACTGGGAACAGAAGTTTTCGGACGGTGAGCGGAAGGGAGCCGTTTCCCGGGGGGCCCTCGCGACGAGCCGGCGGCCGCTGATCTCTGCCGTTCCTCCTGGGGGTGGTGCGAGCCGTGGACCCTGTGCGTGCGGTGCCACCCGCCGGAGACCTGCTGAGCCCCTCCTGCGGCGCCCTTCGGCCGGACCTCTGTCTGTGGCTTTGACTCTAGTTGTCACGGTGGCTGCCGCCTTGGTGGCCCCCTCCTCCCTGTCTCCTTGGACCCTGGGGTGGAAGCGGACTCACCGGCAGTGGTGTCCTCTCTCTCCTTGGACCTGGGGTGGGAGCCCCTGGGAGTGGTGTCCTCCCTGTCTCATGGACCCTGGGAGGGAGTGTCCTCCCTGGCAAGGGTGTCCTCCCCCTCTCCTTGGACCCTGGGGTGGGAGCGAGCTCTCGGGCAGTGGCATTTTCCCTGTCTCCTTGGACCCTGGGGTGGGATTGTGCTCCCTGGGAGTGGTGTCCTCCCACTCTCCTTGGACCCAGGGGTGGAAGCGTGCTCCCAGGGAGTGGTGTCCTCTCTGTCTCCTTGGACCCTGGGGTGGAAGCGTGCTCCCTGAGAGTGGTGTCCTCCCTGTTTCCTTGGACTCTGGGGTGGGGTTGTGTTCACTTGGAGTATTGTCCTCCCTCTCTCCTTGGACCCTGGAGTGGAAGCATGCTCCGAGCAGTGGTGTTTTGGTTGGCCAGAGAGCCCACCCACCTGGAATGCTGGACATTCTGGGGGTGAAGGCTGGTGGCCTCGTGGTGGTAGGTCGTTTGCACTGGGTGAGTTTTTGGCTCTCCTGTGGACATTATTTGCATGTTGTGGATAGAACTTTCTCACAGGCCCCTAATTCTGGTTTTGTGGGGCATGCTTTTCAAAAACAAAATTAAAGATTCTCAGAATTAATTCTTCTAAATTTTTTTTTTTTTTTTTTTTTGAGTTGGAGTCTCACTCTGTCGCCCAGGCTGGAGTGCAGTGGCCGCTCCCGGCCACCGCAGCCTCAACCTGCTGGGCTCCGGCGATCCTTCCGCCTCAGCCTTCCGAGTAGCTGGAACTACAGGCGCGCGCTACCACGCCCGGCTAATTTTTTGATTTATTGTAGAGATGAGGTCTTGCTTGCCCAGGCGGGTCTCCAACCCGCGGGCTCAGGCAATCCGCTCACCTCAGCCTCCCAAAGGCGCGGGATTACAGGCTGAGCCACCGAGCCCGGCTACAAATTTTCAAAATTCACCATAACAAATAAGTAATCAGAACTCCTATAACTGTTAGAAAATAGATTTTTTAAATTAAAAATTTCCTGAAAAATAAATATTCTTAAAATTCTAGGAGAATCTTGTCCACCAGGATTCTGTGCGTTTGGTGTACTTGCTTTGTAAAATCCCCAGAATTGTGAATATAATCAATTGTACTTCCATGACTATGTTATATTGTATGAAAAACTGACTTTAAGAAGGGGAGATTATCAAGGGGTGCCTAACCAAATCACAGAAGTTCTATAAATCTGTATATAGTAGTCAGAGACAGAGATGTCATAGAGATTTGAAGGGTGAGATAAATTTGACAAGATATAAATTCTTCATTGCTGGCTTTAAAGATAGAGGTGACCACATGCCCAAGAATGTGAGTGGTTTCTAGGATCCTGAGATCAGCACCTAGCCAATAGCCTGTGAAGAAAAAGGCGATGTCACTACTATCACTGCAATAAACTAAATTTTGCAAACAGCTTGAATGATCTTGGAAGAAAAATTTTCCCCAGGGTTTTCACAACCCAGTTCAGCTAATGCCTTGATTTCAGCATTGTGATATATTGAGCAGACAGCCAATTATGCTATACTGAACTTCTGACGGAAAGAACAGTGACCTAATGCAACCATGGGAACAGCAAAGGGAATTCCAAAGATGGTAACAGAGAGAACTTGAAAATCACAGGTGAACAGTGGCCTGAAGAAAAAGATTTTGGACCTGTGAGCCTGGCCTCAGCTCCAGCCCCAGCCCCAGCCTTAGCCCCTGCCAGCTCGGCATCACAGAGCACGGAGACAGCTGACAGCACGTTCACGATCCACTGGGATCCTGCGAGCCCTGCCGCTGTTATGAACATCCGCAATACAAGGCCGGGGGACCTGATGAACATGCAGTACTGCAACCTCCTCTGCCTGCCCGAGAACTACCAGATGAAATACTACTTCTACTATGACTTCACCTGGCCCCAGCTGTCTTATATTGCTGAAGATGAGAATGGGAAGACTGTGGGGTACATCCTGGCCAAAATGGAAGAAGACCCAGATGGCATGGCCTATGGTCATATCACTTCACTGGCTGTGAAGCATTCCCACTGGCGCCTTGGCCTGGCCCAGAAGCTGATTGACCAGTCCTCTCGAGCCATGATAGAGAACTTCAATGCCAAATATGTCTTCCTGCATGTCAGGAAGAGTAACCGGGCCGCCCTGAACCTCTATTCCAACAATCTCAACTTTCAGATTACTGAAGAGGAGCACAAATACTATGCAGACGGGGAGGACGCGTATGCTATGAAGCGTGATCTCACCCAGATGGCCGAGGAGCTGAGGCTGCACCTGAAGCTGAAGGAAAAGGGCAGGTATGTGGCGCTGGGTGCCACTGACTACAAGGTGGAGAGCAAAGGCAATTCGCTTCTGGATTTGGGAGCAGCCTGTCATGAGGAGAAGGGCCTGGCAGCTGAGGGTAGTGGTGGGGACACCAAAGACCTCAGCAAAGTCAGCGAGAGGACAGATGTCAAGGACAGGTCGCAGGCCTTTGACTAGGCCTGCTCCATCCTGTTCTCGCCCTACGAGCTTTCCCAGTAAATTTCTCCTCGTGGTCCTGGGGGAAAAAGAAGAAAAATAATTGATGTTTAAAACTCTATGTACTTACTCTTTTCATAAAATAAAAATAATTTTTTTTAAAAAGAACCTGGCACCTCTTTCTTGCTCTCTTTCTCCTGCTCTCCCTATGTGACACTCCTGCTCCCTCTCCACCTTCCACCATGATGGTAAGATTCCTGAGGCCCCACCAGAAGCCCAGAAGATGCCAGTACCATGCAGGACCGTGAGTCAAAATAAAGCTTTTTTCTTGATAAATTTAAAACAAACAAAAGAACTATAAACTACTAAATCAGTGCTGTTTTTAGCTTCTAAATTTGTGGTAATTTGTTACACAAAAATAGAAATATAATACAATGGCAATAAGATTGAGATTTTTCAACATACAAGAGACATTCTTTCAATTTTTCAAGCCTGTTTACTTTGAAAAAAAAAATCTTTGAAAAGATAATCCAAACAATGGCAGTCGGTGCCCCTGACTGCAAGATGTATGTAAACTCCAGAGAGGCATGAAAATGGAAATTTGTCTCCCAACAGAAGCATCCACATTTCTCATTACTCATAGATTTCTTAAACTATGAAGGCCAAAAGAGAGTAGGATGATATATTCAAAGTGCTGAAAGAAAAAAAATGCCTACAAAGAATACTGTACCTGGCAAAACTGTCTTTTAAAAATGAAGCAGAGATACTTTCCCAGACAAACAAAAACTGAAAAATGTTAGTCTCCTCTAGAGCCGCCTTAAAAGAAATACTAAAGGAAGTTATTTAAGTGAAATGAAAAGATGCTATTTGAAAGTATAACTATAACTGGTAGAAGTAAATATGTAGACAAATACAGAATAATGTAACCTTAGTATAAGAGCTAAAAGTCAAAAGTAGTAAGAATGCCAATAATCACAAAAAATTTGTGTACGGATATGCAAAATAGAAATAAGTAAATTCCAACATCAATAACATAAAATATTAGGAAGGAGTAAAAATTAGAATTTGTGTATGCGTTTGAAGTTATCAGCTTCAGGTAGATGGTTTTAATTATAAAAAGTTTTATGCGAACCTCATGGTAACCACAAAGAAAGAAACCTATAATAAATACAAAAAAGGTAAAGATAGTCGAATCGAGTATATCACTACAAAAAGAAAACACATCAAATCACACTGGAAGACAACAAGAAAGGAGGAAAGAAACAAAAGAACTACAAAACAGATTTTAAAAACAATGAAAAAAACTGGCAGTAGTAAGTACTTACCTATCATAATTACTCTAAGTGTAAATGGATTAAACTAATCAATCAAAATACATAGTTATAGCCCTTGGACTTGGACTGAGCCATGCTACCAGTTTTTCTGGTTCTTCATCTTACAGATGGCCTATCATGAGACTTCTGAACCTCCATAATCAAGTGAACCAATTTCCCCAAAGAATGCTGTTTCATATATCTATCTATATAGCCTATCAGCTTTGTTTCTCTGAAGAACCCTGACTAAAACAATCATAAAAAATCTTAACAAATTCAAAAGATATCATACAGATAGCTATATGATGCCTATAAAAGACTGACTTTAGAATTAAGGACACACACAGGCTGAAAGTAAAGGAATTGAAAAAGATATTTCATGCAACTTGTAACAAAAAGGGAGCAGATACAATTATAGTTATATCAGACAAAATAGATCTAAGTCAGAAACTGTCACAAGAGACAAAAAGGTTATTATATAATAATAAAAGGGTTAATTTAACAGGAAGATATAAAAATTAACAAAATATATATGTGTATATACATACACCTAACAACAAAGTACCTATACGTGTAACTCAAACATTGACAGATTTGAAGGAAGAAATACACAACAATACAATAATAGCAGGGGACTTCAATATCCCACTTTTGATAATACATAGATCACCCAGACATAATATCAATAATGAAACAGCATAACTCAACAGCACTACAGACCAAATAGACCAAACAGATATGTACAACAACTGAAAATACACTTTTTTTTTCAAGTACACATGAAATGTGCACCAAGATAGACCACATTAGGTCACCGTGATGACTGATTTTGGCTAGATTAAGGGCTACTCAGCTGGTAAAAGCATTATTTATTTTCAATGCCTCATTAGATACAGAGTCAGTCCTTCAGCTGTTGCAAGGAAAACCCAGGTGGTTTTGTTTTTATTAGAATTATTTGGCTGCACTAGATGTGTCTGTGAGAGTATTTCCAGAGGAGATTGGTACTTAAGTCAGTGAACTAAGTGGGAATGATCTGCCTTCAATGTGAGTAGGCACCATCTGATTCTCTGGGGCCCTGGATGGAACAAAAAGGCAAACAAAGGACAAATCTCTACCCTCTCTCTCCCAGAGCCAGGATGACCTTCTTCTCTCACCCTTATACATCAATCTCCAGGTTCCTGTGTCTTTGAACTTTGGAACACACACTAGTGGTTCCCTGGCTCTCAGGACTTCATCCTCAAACTGAGAATTACACCATCAGATTTCTTGGTTCTCAGGCCCTTGGGCTTGGATTGAGCCATGCTTCCAGCTTTTCTGGTTCTCCATCTGTCAGATGGCCTATCATGGGACTTCTGAACCTCTAAAATCAAGTGAGCTAATTTCTCTAATGAGTGCTGTTTCATATATCTATCTATATAGTCTATTAGTTCTGTTTCTCTGAAGAACCCTGACTAAAACAATCACAAAACAAATCTTAAAAAATTCAAGAAGATAAAAATCACTCCAGTATCTTTTCCAATCACAATGGAATGAAATTAGATATCATTAATAGTAAGGAAATGGAAAAAATTCACAAATATACGAAAATTAAACAAGTATCTTGAACAACCATTGGGTCAAAGAGGAAATCAAAATAAAAATTTAAGAATATCTTAACCGGGCTCGGTGGCTCAGCCTGTAATCCTGCGCCTTGGGAGGCTGAGGTGAGTGGATTGCCTAAGCCCGTGGGATCGAGACCCGCCTGGGCAAACTGGCGAGACCTCATCTCTACAGTAAAATAAAATCAGCCAGGCAAGGTAGCGCGTGCCTGTAATTCTGGCTACTCGGAAGGCTGAGGCGGAAGGATCGCTGGAGCCCAGCAGGTCAAGGCTGCAGTGGCCGGGAGCGGCCACTGCACTCCAGTCTGGGCAACAGAGTGAGACTCCAACTCAAAAAAAAAAAAAAAAGAATATCTTAAGACAAATAAAAAAGAAAACACAACGTACCAAAACAGGAGATAAAAAACAAAACAGTAGAGTCCATAACAAGACTTCACGACTTCATTTGTGCCACAGATTTCACTTGGACCAGGTTTTTACACACACAGTAATCATTATGAACGCAATACAAAATAAAAATCTAGTTGTGTCGAATATAAATCCCACATATCTTATTTTGAATTCTTTCTTCATTGACTCCTTCAAATTTTTGTCCTAGTTCATATTCATAATTGACTAATAGGTATGTGAATTTGCTTGATTTTGATTGTTGATTATTCAACAGTATATATTCCCCTGGTTTGAACAACCTGTCCTTCATCTGATTATTTATGTTTTTAGAATATGCATGCCAATAGAAAATATCTATTTTCTCCCTTCAGAAGCATAATCTTTTTACTTACCTTTTGTTGTTATCATAGACATATACACTTTAAATCTCTTCAGAATAAAAAAAATTATCAAAATGATGTTGAAGTTTATACAGGATGACAGAATTGATTAAAACCACAGTGAATTAATTATTTTAGTTACAGAAAGTCTCAGTTGTCAAACAATCAAATAGATGATAACATAATTAATCCTAATTGCTTGTTAAGATGAAAGCATCACTAGCAAGATGACACCTTCGTTCAGTTCAGACATTTTAATGATGAGGCAACATTTTATAGGTTTGAAAACTTGAAAAATTAACTGCTACTGAGCTAAAAGAAGTAAATCAGCTATGAAATGATACACCCTTTATACACAACTTATGGCAGAAGTCACAGCCAGAAGCAATTAAGAAAAACAACATTACTATTATGATATAACAGTTGCATACCACTTGATGTTTGCAGAATATTTTCACCTGTGGCCCAATTTAGTCTTCGCAATGAAAATATTAAAAATAATTTTTCTTATTTTGAGAAAGTGTTCCTCAAATAATTCAGTGCAAATGACTTCCTTAAAGTCATGAATTTGGTAAGGGCTAAAGTTCCAACTTAAGAAGAGGTCTGAATTCAATGTTTTTTCCACTGTTTCTCTGTTGCCACTCATAGACATCAAAACATAACTTTTTAAAAGTTATATGACTCCTTCAAATGAACTCATTAAATTCAGTTGTATTTTGAAATCTAGATCATAGTTTCATAGTCATCATTGAAAAGGGTGACCAGTTTTCTGGCATCATAAATTAGTAATGGGTTATAACAAATTTCTGGCTTGATTGGCAATTTTAGTGAAAAGTCACTCAAACTTCATTTTATGATATTATAAACTACATTTTAAAAAGTTTTTGCAAATTTTTCTGTCAAACGAATTTACCTTATCAAGTGGAGTTAAGATAAAATTACCTTACCATTGTTTGTTAATATATCATGGAAATGTAGGTGTTCTTGACAGACTGAGTCTTGTTGTCAGCTGTCCTGATAATTATTCTGCAGCCATTTTTGTTGTAATTTTTCAGATAATCTCATAGTTGCTTAACAATTTATATGTTACTTTGTTTTGTTATTTTCTAGTTCATTCATTTACATAAAATCCATTTCACATAGGTTTACAGTCACTATTTTGGTTGTTCACATGTTTGAGCTAACAAAGCACTTTCTACTATATATTTCAATATTCAAGATCCATTGCATGTACTTGATTGACTGTAGTTTTCTCAAAGAAGAAAACAATTTCTCTAAAAATATGTATCCTGCTACTAATACATATAATGGCAATTGTACATTTAAGGGGGTGAGAAAGTTTGTTGAGGTAATGCATAGGAAGCATAATTATTGTCTTTAGGCCTAGGTAACATAGGCCTTTTCCTTACTCTCTCTGACAAGGGTCTCCCTGGTTTAACTAGCACCCTCTCCTAGCCCACACTCTAGGCACTCATGTACCCAGAATTCCCTTCTAAAATGGCCCTGTGTCTACTTCCAGGTTGTATGGACTTTGTCCTGGGCCCATTGTGCTAAGTACAGACCTGCCTCAGGTATGTACACCCCTAGGCCCAATGGATAACCAAGTGGCAGATGTTCATAGGGTGGTGTGAAAAAAATTTTACCTTGCATATGGGAGTGTTCTCATGATTGTAAGGACCCTCTCAGTGTAGGAGGATGCAAAGAGAGGAGAAAAGAAGAGAGTCACTAAGGCTCAGGGATAGTGTACTTTTTCTGTACTGCTATCTTCTGACCTTGAAGTGCAAATAGTCTAAGAGTTCATAATTTGAACCTGCCCTTCCAGGTGATGAGGCAGATACCTTGTCAAGGTAGGAACATGGAACATATTTTACTTAGTTTGTAAGTGATATTTGTTAACTATAAATACATAGATTTATAGTATGTGGGCCTTTGTTTTGTTCTCTTGCTACATGTCTCACAAAAGTTATAAATGGCCTAAGCAAGGATAATATTATCATATAAGGAGTTCACATTTATTTTGCTATCACATACCAATGATATATTGAATATGATATGATAATGTTAGAAGAATATGTCATGATGGTTATCTGAGTCCTCATGATTTCTTTTGGGATCTAAATGGCATCTCAGCTTTCCTCTTGTAGATACCCTAAAAGTAAGACAGCATATTGGGAAGTTCTCATTCAAAGTAATAAAACAAATATGAAGAATTCAAACTTTCAGTATTTCTGTATTGAAAATTTAAAAGAATTTTGAAAGAAATTTCAAAAGAATTCAAAAAAATCTAAAATTATTTATCTATTCAACAAACACATCAATTATGTACTATGTACATGGAAGACATGTTTAGGAACACTTAGAAATAAAAACAATAAGTGAGTCACAGATATAATTTTATTATCTCATAATGAAGACAAGAATGTTAATGGCCATAATATAGGGCAACAAGTAGTATGTCCATAAGGGGTAAAGACATCATTCTATGGGAGTTTGGAGGCAGATGAATTCTTGTAGGAATTACATGCACTGCTTCAATTGTCCACATCTGTTCATCCACTAGAACTGAGTTCCTATAGGGTACAATGCTGTCTGTATTTGTATGTTCTTTGCTACACACAATATCTGGGACATGTCAGGAATGATATAAGATTTTACTCAATGACTGAGGATTGGAGGAGTGCTCCAACACACATAAAGATGGAACTCAAAGGTGAGGAAAAAGGAGGAAAACACTAAAGGGTGAGGAAATATCATGGGGAAAGCAAAGATGAGACCTTGAAAAGCAAGTAGTACAGTTCAGTTTCATTGCAGGTTTTAGAGAGCAGAGATTTTGGAAAGATTTGGAAAGTCATGCCGATTAAGAAGGCTTTTAAATATCAAGCTAAGGCATCTTTACATTACTTTTTTAAGCAATAGAGTGTCAATGAATGTTTTTCACCAGTTGAGTTTCATGAATGAAAATTTACTTCAAGTATTTTAATATCTGGCCAACATAGACATATGAAAACACATACTCAGCATCACAAATTATCAGAGAAATGCAAATTAAAAGTACAATGAAAAAGTATCTTACACCAGTCAGAATGACCCTTATTAAAAAAGAATAGATGTCAAAATAACAGATATTGGTGAGGATGCAGAGAAAAGGGAATGCGTATACACTATTTGTGGAAATGTAAATTAGTACAAGCTTTATGGAAAACAGTATGGAGATTATAAAAAAACTAAAAAAAAGAAAAAAGACTACCATTCCATCTAGCAATCCCAATACTGAGTGTTTACCCAAAGGAAAATAAATCATTATATCAAAAAGGCACCTGCATTCATATGTTTACTGCAGCACTATTTATGGTAGCAAAGTCATGGAATCAACCTGTGGATCAATGGATGACAGGATATAGAAGATGTGATGTATATATATAAATTCAAGTATAAAAAGGAATGAAATCATGTTATTTTGCAGCAACGTGGATGGAACTAGAGGTCATTATCTTGGACTTAAGTAAAATACTTCAGAAACAGAAAGTCAAATACCACATGTTCTCACTTATATGTGGGAGCTAAATAAAGTGTACACATGGACAAACACTTTGGAATAATATACATTGGAACCTAGGAAGGGTAGGAGAGGGGTGAGATATAAAAAATTACTTAATGGATACAATGTACATTATTTGGGTGTTGGTTACACAAAAGTCCACAAAAACATCACTACTTTGCAATATATCCATGTAACAAAACTGTACCTGTACCTCTTACATTTACACTGATTTTTTTAAAAAAAGAAACTTTAACATTATTCTAGTTTGGCTGAAGATGCATGCAAGGAGAGACTAGAGGCAGCAGTTGAACTAAGAAGCTCTTCTCTCAGTAACCATTTATTGAGAACTTATTAGTTTACAAACCCTGAACTAGGATCTGGAGACACTGAGCACATAAGTGACAACTTCATTGTTAAAATCTCACAATCCATCAGGAGACACTGGCCTTTAAATAAATGGCTACAGTACAATGTAGTCAGTGTTCTCAGAAAAAAGTGTTACAAGGGCAATGTAAGTGTAGAAAAGGAATTCATTAAATTCTGTAAGTGAAAACTTGAACTTGAGGGAAGTAATAGTGGAAATGGAGTAAGAAGAATAATCCTGAAAGATATTGTAAAGGTTCCAACAATGGGGCTCTTTGTTGAAAATAGAAGGAAACAGGAAAGTTCAAAGTTGGCTACGGCTAGAGTCTGGAATAAAGAGGGAAGAGAGTTCCACTTACCAAGTCAAGGAATGCAAAAGGAAGGATTGATTTAGGAGGAAATACAGTGGTTTAATCATATAGAAATGATTATTTCTTTGGGACCCGGGCAGGAATAATAAGCACAAGTTTGTTGAACAGAGTACGTCTCACAAGTCTCCCAAATTATTGTCTACAATTACTTCATTATGCAACATAAAGAATCACTAAAGTTAAGCTGGTAGGCAAGCAGCCCTTCCTTCATTTTGGGACACCAAGATTATAAATGCAGGTAGCAAAAAAGTGATCATGTAACCATTGGGAAGATAATGTACAAGACTAAGCACACAGGACCAGAAAGCAATTTAAACTAGACAATGACAAAGAAATATCATGGCTACTGAGAGCGAATCTACTTGAAAATTTGGGGCTAAGATGGTCCCACCTACAAAAATCATGCACCTTACTGCACTTGGTTTCCAAGAAACTAGAACAAGAACTCGAATATTTCCTCAAAGAAAGCAACTTTCTTCTCCTGATTAGTACATTTTGAGTTTGGGGAAATTATTTTCAGAAGGGAAAAGCAGTAGGGCTGGAATCCTTTCTCTTGTAAGCAGGTGAGTGCATTTTTCATACCTTTCTGTTTACAAAGCCATGTATCAAGCAAAATTATTAAGTTCATGTGCTTCTAGTTCTGGCCTCTGTTACCAGCTGCAAACAAGCTTGCCAATCAAAGTCAATTTTATCAGGAAATTTTGTGAAATGAAGGCCTGAAATGAGACGAGGGATTACATTTTCATAGACTATTGAAAGGCTGCCAGAGACATAACACTGTAGAAGTTGTCAGAGACAGTCTGTTTGATATCCAAGGTAGTGAGCTAGGAAGAGAAGGTTAGAATCTCTCTATATCTTAAATTCAAGATTAGAATCTCTCTATATCTATATTCAATCCATGATATTAATGTGTATGATCATTAAATGTACTGTACTTTAGGACAGAGAAAGGAACAAACAATAAAACTGGAAAAAATCAGTTGAGGTGATGAATATGCTAATTACTCTGATTTGATCATTTATATTGTGCACATGTATCAAAATTTTGCTATTCATCTCATAAATATGCACAATTATTATGTTTCAACTAAAAATAAAAGAGAAAAAAGAAATGTCTCTCAAGTGGCCGCCTATGAATATGGTTCTAATTTATCATACCATGAGAAATGTTTTAAAGATAATCTATTTTTTAGGAAAATAGCTTTATTTTACGAGATATTTGATCTCTTATTTCTTGAAGTCTTTTTCTCATTTGACCATTTTCTCCTTAAAATAGAAATGCCTATTCATTTGAAAATAGTAAACAATTGCCTATCACTTTTACATATTGAGAAAAATAAAACAAATATCCAAAAAAAGAGAAATGGCCTCATTTGGGTTCCCAGTAAAAGTTCAATATGTCTCTTGAACATGGAAAGTGATTGAATGAGTCAGAATAGGTAAGTTTGTGCTCCAGACAGAAACAATTTCAAAATCTCAGTGGTTTAAAACAGTAATAGTTCATTTTTACCTTAGGTTTTTCTAGGGAACAAGAAGTCAAATAAAAAGAGACACTAAATACTAGGAAGACTTTAGTATAAAAGAGATTCCCATAGAGATAGACTTAGAGCACGGGCTTTGACGAAGGGAGCAGTTTCTTCCATACTTGTCCCAGAGCCTCTCCCATTCCTTCAGCAGATTCCACTTCATTAGAACTTGTGATTAACATTTCAAAAGATCTGAAGGTTGGGCCGAAGTGATTCCTGACATCACTACATTCTGGTTTATTTTTCTGGCTTGTTTCATTTTTCCACTAATTGTTCAGCATAAGGAAAAAAAGGTCTCCAAACTAAATTACAGCAGGGCCTATATTACTAAGCAAAAATATACTTATATTAACTAAATAGCATTTAAAATTAAAATTACAGTGATTTACTAAGAGACTAAGCATACATAGTAGTTTAAATATGTGTGTATTTATTTAGGAATGCTGATTCAGTTTTATGAATTTTTTGAACTACATTAAATTTTAGAAAAGAAAAATTTCTTGACTCAAAATGTAGTCTGGAAAAACTATACCTTTAAATAGTGAATCAGTGACACTTGAAGTCACTTCTAATATAGGTTTAAAGGACAAAGGGGATATATTTAAGCTAAAATATTATCAATAGCTAACACATTGTTCTTGATAACTCTTGTAGCCTAATATTACACAAATCCATCTGATTGATTATACTAAAATTCCACTGCACGCTGGGGGAATAAATTGAATAGAGATTACTGAAAGTTGGGAGAAGTCAGGAATAGCTTCTGATGTGCCATTAACAGCTTTTAAACCCTTGTATCTGAGCCTGATGCCATTATCATTCTAGGTTCAATGCTTCAGTAAAAGTGCAAGATTTATTGAAAGTAATAAATGTTTTTCTCAAATTTCCCTGCGTTTCATTAATAAAAGTATTTTTGACTTGACTGGCATTATGTTTCAATGGATCTGAGGAACGCTGCACCTGTGATTTTATGAGGGCAAGGTTTGTTTTTTGTTTTCTCTCTCTACATACTGCTGACCACACTGATTTCTGATGATTGAGACTGGAGCATGGATATTAAAATTCATCTAGGTCCCAGTACAACAGGTTGCTTTTTTTAAAAAAGAGGAATCAGAAAATCAGTAGAAAATAAAGAGCCCGCTAGGTCTGGTTATAATTGTTTATATTGCTGGTCAATGAAATCTCCTTACCAGACCTC
Source organism: Tarsius wallacei (assembly GCA_963574415.1). Lineage (NCBI taxonomy): Eukaryota > Metazoa > Chordata > Mammalia > Primates > Tarsiidae > Tarsius > Tarsius wallacei. Next base: position 21,399 of record CAUYQG010172643.1, read on the forward strand.
CCTCCTCCTCACTGCCCCCAAGCCTACACTGCATTCTGCAATATTTGCTCAGAGACTTTTTCACCCAAACATACATAAGCCATCTCATCTGGACATAGTCCTTTAGGACAAGGACTATGACTGTTCATCCACATATACTCAGGTCAGTGCATTGAGTGAAGTAAAGAATGAATTAATTCACTGAAGAAACAACCAGCTGGCTTCAGGCTATCTAGATTCCAGTCCTGCCTTTGCTCCATTTTCAACATTTACAAGAAGGCAAGGAAAACTGTTCTACTTCCTTGGTGGCTGATCCTCTTGGTAGTCATACTGCAGAATCAGAGGAATACTTACCTCCTGCCTCCAGGTTTCTTTCAGCTCTAAATATCTGTATCTCTAAGAACTGAGACTGTTGTTATATCCACTTTACTGCTCACACCCGCTGAAACTTGCTGTGAGGAGAACATAGAGCAAGCCTGCCTTTCCCCAGGCTTCCGTTTCCCTACAGGCCTTCTTGGACAACTTAGTACTGACACTGTGTTCCCCATTGACATTGGCTGTGTACAATTTGTCAAGAGTTTGACTACAGTCTTTTCTATTCAGTGAAAGCAGATAACAGTACAATATTGTCTTTCAGAGAATCTAAAATATAAAGTGAAAGTGAATAGTGGAAAAATGATTTCCCTCAGGAGGAAAGGAGTGTTTTGTGCTCAATATAGGGATGAGTAATAACTTTCAATGAATATGCGTTCAAAAGAAATGTGGAATGATTCTGGGCAGGGAAGTTCCATTTACAAATGGTAAAACTTAAAAAAAAAAAGCAGATCATGTAGGTATCTGTTATTTTTTTCCACTGAAAAAATTTAATCTAGTGTATTTTTAGTTAATAAAAAGTATTTGGCTTTCTGTTCCCATAGTGCTTCCACAAACATGGTGAACATTCCTAAAACCCACTGGACTTTCTGTAAGAAGTATGGCAAGCACCGACCTCACAAAGTGACACAGCACAAGAAGGGCAAGGATTCTCTGTAAGCCCAGGGAAAGCAGCGTTATGACAGGAAGCAGAATAGCTATGGTGGGCAGACTAAGCTGATTTTCTGGAAAAAGGCTGAAACTACAAAAAAGACTGTGCTGAGGTTTGACTGTTCTGAGCTCAACTGCAGTTCTAAGAGAACACTGTTGGTGGGAGTGTAAGCTAGTGCAACCTCTGTGGAAAGCAGTGTGGCGATTCCTAAAAGCTGTAAACACCAACCTCCTGTATGACCCTGCAATCCCCCTACTGGGAATATACCCTGAAGAACACAAATCACTCTATAGGAAAGATACCTGCACACGTATGTTTATCGCAGCATTGTTCACAATAGCAAGAACCTGGAAGCAACCATGCTGTCCATCAAAAGA
>CAUYQG010172647.1:0-12036 GCA_963574415.1 Tarsius wallacei
AAAACTTCTTGAGCTGCCGGGCTCGGTGGCTCAGCCTGTAATCCCGCCCCTTTGGGAGGCTGAGGTGAGTGGATTGCCTGAGCCCGCGGGTTCGAGACCCGCCTGGGCAACTTGGCGAGACCTCATCTCTACAATAAATACAAAAATTTGCTGGGCGTAGTGGCGCATGCCTGTAGTTCCGGCTACTTGGAAGGCTGAGGCAGAAGGATCCCCAGAGCCCAGTAGGTCGAGGCTGTGGTGGCTGGGAGCGGCCACTGCGCTGTAGTCTGGGCGACGGAGTAAGACTCTAACTCAAAAAAATAAATAAATAAAAAAGAAATAAAGAAGATCTGATCTAGATTTTTAAGGGAACTCAAGGAAGAGACCTTCCAGGTTTTTAAAATCCTGTCTTTATCTTACCAGGAAGACCAATCCTCTCTTCATTTGTCGAAGGGCCAGTTGTCTTCTGTGAACTTCATTTTTCTACGGGGTTGTTGATCTTTTTTAATGATTTCTAAGAGCTGTTTGTGTTTGAGGAAAACTAGTCCTTTCTTCATAATATGAGATGTAAATATTTTTTCCCCCAGTTTGTCTTTTAACTTTGTCTTGCCTATGGTGGTGTTTTTTTTGACTTTTATTGTAAAATAAAACACATTGCATCAGAACAATTGAATAACTCAATGAATAAAGTGAAAGTTATGATAAAAAAAAAAAAAGAATGACCCGAGAACTTTTCTAAGAGTATGTTGTCTGTCCCACCCTCTCACCTCCCCGCCACCAGTTCTGACTTAATTGCTCTGAGGGGGTCCCAGGCATGGGTAGTTTTAAAACCAAGCATCTAAGTGATGCCAATGGGCAGCCAGGGTTGTTAGCCACTGTCCAGGCCTGATGTTCTCACATGTCGCTGCTAATTAGAATCATCTGGGGGCTTAAAAATCCCAACGCCCAGGTCTCACCCCAGACCAATGAGCTCGACATCTCCAGGTCAGGCACTGGGCATTCAAGGCTCCCTGTTTACTCCAATGGCAGCCAAGTGCGAGAATCAGGCTCTTCCAGGTCAGAGCATCTTGAACATGAGTGTGTCTACAGTCATCTGGGGCCCTTGGGAAGATGAAGATTCTGGGGTGGAGCTTCAGAATCTAGAATTTTTTTTTTTTTTTTGAATCGAGGTCTCACTCTATTGCCCAGGCTGGAGTGCACCATCACATCTCACTGCAGCCTCTACCTCCTGGGCTCAGGCAATTCTTCTGCCTCAGCCTCCTGAGTAACTGGGACTACAGGTGTGCTTCCATGTCCATCTAATTTTGGGGGGATTTTTTTGTAGAGACGAGGTCTGGCTATGTTGCCCAGGCTGGTCTTGAACTCCTGCCTCAGCCTCCCTAAGTGTTGGGATTACAGGCATGAACCACCACATCCCACCAGGTTCTATTTCTTTAAGCTATCTTTAGTCTGATGTTCAATGACCTAGAGCCCAGTCCATTCCTGAATTGTACATCCGCTGACTCCTCTGATGGAAGTTTTTGTCCTGTACTCATCTTCTTAGACATCTTTACCAAACCCTTAATTTCACTGTTGCTGCTAATAGGAATGGCTGCTGTCCATGCCAAGGACCATCGGCATTCAAATCCAGCTTTGCTGCTTCCTAAGTTCTTTGCCAACTTGTGCCTCCCCTGCTGTAAAATGGGAAGGGAGGTATGATAGCCCATATCTCACTGAGTAGTAGTTATAATTAAATAAGATTTATATGTGAAAAACTTAGAACAGTGCCATAGTATACAATATGTCTTAGCCAGTATACACTTATTTGCTTACAGTAAAATTGTCTTGGACTGAAAGTTTTTGTCCCCCACACCACCACCAAATTCATATGTTGAAGCTCTAGAATTAGATGAGGTCCTGAGGGTGGCTGCCTCTCTCTCTCTCTCTCTCTCTCTCTCTCACTGTCACTCTCACTCTCTCCCTCCACACCGCCAGAATGTGTTCACCTGCAAGCCAGGAAGAGAGTTCTTACCACAACCCAACTTTGATCTTGGCTGTCTGATCTTGGCCTTGTAGTCTCTAGTACTGTGAGAAATAAATTTCTCTTGCTTAAGCCACCTATTCTCTGGTATTATGGCAGCCCAAGCTGACTGGTACAAAAACTATTCTATTTTGATTATCATGTAACCATTTCAGATATATTAATCGTCATTGTAAACATGTAATCGTGAAATTAACTATGTTTTCAAGAAAGTGTAACTATTGTTGGGGTAGAGAGGGAACAGATTCAATACCTTATTTAAAAGATTAAAATCTGTCTAGGACATTGAGAACAACCCCAACCACAGAATGTGTATACTATATGGCAGTACTTAAAAAAAGGTGACTCTGGAATTGGGATGTGTCTCATAATAGGTGAGGTCTTAGATTAGATCTGTGGTTTTCAACCCTCACTGCACATTCAGATCATCTGGGGAGATTGTAATAGATACTGCTGCCTTGACCCCACCCTCTGATGTTCTATTTAACTGGTCTGGGGTGGGGCCAAAAGATTGGTGGCAATCTTTAAAACCCTCACAGGTCACCTGAAGGCAGTGCACAGCCAAGGGCCAAGCCTAGTTGCACTAGATAAAATACTTCCTGTGCGTATAGATATGTTTACTCTGGGTTGAGGCCTTTTGTGAGGATTGTTTAATAAGTCGAACCCAGGGAGAAAGATGGCTGCTTCATTGGTTCTTGATGAATATCAGCTTCTCAACAGGCAATCCCTGGCTAACTTGTCATGTGCTTCCTCCACCCTCCTGCTCGTTCATGAGTGGACATGGGTTCACAGCAGTGGTGTCAGCCACCAGGATAGCTGTGACATCCAAGCTCAGGGAGCAGAGGGATTACAACACTATATGACAAAGAGCCAGAAACCAAGGAGGGTGCTTGTAGCTTCTTGTCCCTTGATTTCAGTAGTACCAGATCTCGGGAGCAAAATATTGCAGGTGCTAAGAAACTGAGAACTTGACAGTGTTTATCTCATTCGGGGTCATGCTCCACGCAGAATTTCATGAAACCTTGGGGGGAAGAGCCAGAGGTACAAGTATCTTAAAAAGGGATGAGTTATTTTGTGAAGTCTGCTGGTTGATGACAGAAATAACAGCCCGTGAGTGTATTTTGGACTGAAGCCAGCCTTTTCTGGCCGTCCGTTTAGTGACAACATTGAACACATTCCTGCTTAGCTATGGATGTCACATCTCACCCCATGTGTTCTCATTCATGGTTATTAAGTCATCACCTTTCAGAGACACCAGACACTCAAGCGTGTTGACGCAGGGACTACTCTTCACTCTCTTGGGCTGAGAACTGTCCAGATAGTGAGAAAGTTGATCCTGTGTTCGTATCATGGGGGCCTGCCTCCGCCAGCTCCTGCGATGCCACATGGCAAAACATACCGTGGGACTCTGGTTCTAGTTGGACCAGTTCGTCCTCACATTTTGTTTTTCCTTTTGGCTGCAGGCTTATCTTCCATCAGCGGGCACCTCCCCATGAGATGTGGCTCTGTGTGTGTAACCTGAAGTGCACTGAATTCCTTGGATCTGAACCTGAACCAGTTTGGGTCTCACAGTGAGACAGCACCATCATGCCACAGAGGGTAGCCTTTCCTTTTGCGCAGGGAAACTCAATCCAGTCTGTCTCAGTATTTGCTGAAAAGACCAAATTACTGCATGACTCAACTCTATACCCTGTGATCCTAAAAACAGACTCTCAAAACTGATAGCAAGCCTTGCCTTTTTTATCCTGTGTAAGCACGACTACTCAGAAGGAATTAAGTTCAAGCGAGGTAACAGCAGTACAAAGAGCCCCATTTCATTCTGCCCAGAGGAATTAATTCTGTTTCTTTCCTTCAAGTCCTGCCCATGATAACCCACAGGTTAAGGAGAAGAGAGCTCTCCTTTATTGAAATGCAGTTCTATTTAAAACCCCTTTGGTGATATGACGAAATGTTAGTAGTGAAAACAAAGGCAGCTGTTGAGAGGCAGAGAGGCCTTTGGAGTTGAGGGCTGATTTGCCCATTCCTGGGGATGAAAGAATGCTTTATTGGGCTTCAACTTTGGGGTGTCCTTGGATTTGTTTTCTGGATGTTGGGTAGGCATGATTAACCCAGAAGAGGAGCCACATGTCATTCTCCAGGATCACCTGAGGGGCTTTCTCTCTGGAGACTAACAACCAAGGCCCTGTATGTGGCCCTGTAGAAGGCACTCAAAGAGCAGTCCATGAGCTTTCGGGTCAGGGTTTATAGGCAGCCGGGAGCTACTGGTCGGATCACAGAAGCTGGGAGGTGGCAGAGGATTTTTGGAAACATGGTGGCCAGAGCATGGCTCCCTCACCTCCATCACCAGCCTCGCCTGTCTGCCTCCCCCAGCCAAGCAGTTGCCAGTGCCTACCTGTAGCTGGAGACCTTACTCTGGCGAGTGTCCCTGTGGGAACCCTCGGTGTAGGACTTTGTCTTCTGGAAGCTGGACAAGCACTTGACACTAGTGGGAACTGAAATCTCCAGAACATATGGTAACATGGCAGCCCCCGGGAAGAGCTTGGACCAGAGATTTTGGGACACCGCCGCCCTCCTCTGCATATAAAATTAAAATGCCTTCCAAGTTTTCTCCCGTATTAATGACATTTGTAGAAGGATTCAGTTTTCCCTCCAGAAGAAAGGTGTTTCATGATTTGTAACCAAAGAGGGAAAAGGGTCACTCAGGCAGTGAGCTCTTTCAAAATGTTTTTGGAGGCCAGACGTGGTGGCTCACACCTGTAATTCTTTTGGGAGACTGAGGTGGGAGGGCTGTTTGAATCCAGGAGTTTAAGACCAACCTGGGCAACATAGTGAGACCTGGCCACCAGATAGTTTTATAGTCCTTCCTTCCTCCCTCCCTTCCCTTTTTCCCTCCTTCTCTCCCTCCTTCCTCCCTCCCTCCCTCCCTACATTCCTTTCTTCTTTCCTACCCTCCTACCCTCCTTCTTCCCTCCTTCTTTCTTCCTTCCTCCCTTTCTTTCTCTCTTTCTTTCTTTTGATTTGGGGTCTTGCTCTGTCGCCCAGATTAGAGTGCAGTAGCACAATCATGGCTCACAGCAGCCTTAACCTCCTGGGCTCAGGTGGTCTTCCGCCTCAGCCTCCAGAGTGGCTGGGACTATAGGCATGTACCACCACACCCAACTGTTTGATTTTTTTATTTTTGTAGAGACAAGGTCTCACTATGTTGCCCAGTCTGGTCTCTAACTCCTGGCCTCAAGGATCCTCTCGCCTAGGCCTCCCAAAGTCCTGGGATTACAGGCATGAGCCACCCTGCCCAGCTGCTTCTTTTTCACTTACTGATCTGAGGGGAGATTGTATTCAACTGACTGCTTTGAGCACCTCTCTTATTCAGTAAAATTACTGAAGGTGGCCAGGTATGGTGGCTCACGCTTACGGACAATATAGCGAGACCATGTCTCTAAAAAAAAAAAAAAACATTGTAGAAATGGTGGAAAAAATTATAGACAGTGTCTGTTGTTCAGGTGCCAAATCAGTTGTTATATGGAAGATGATTTTGTGGAGTGCTGCCTTCTAAAACAGATTTCAACTTCAAGGGAAGTGAAACAGCAAAATTAACATCAGTGCAGACTTTTTTTTGGTTTTTAAACCTTAACACTTTTAAATCTCAAAACAAAATGGAAATATTTTTGTCATTACATATGCTTAACTTCCATAAGCTAAAACTTGAACTCGAGACATAATTAAACCACATTTTATTGCAAATAAAGAATATACAGAAACATTAATTTAAAATTTGCACATGTTCTAATAACATCTATAAACGTTTGGAAAATATATAATTTCATGTACTTCTTATTCAAAATGTTTTAGAACATTTCATATATTCATATAAATCATTTTCCCACAAATTTTGTTGGAAGGTAAAAATAACATTTAGTTCAGTTTTTTGCTTTTATTAAGAAAGATATTTTGCTGGAATGATTTTATATCAGTTGTACTGGGATTCACTTTCACTTGGATTATTATTATCGTTATCATCATTATTATTATTTTGAGTCAGAGTCTTACTCTGTTGCCCAGGCAAGAGTGCAGTGGCATGCTCATGGACACCACAGCCTCGACCTGCTGGGCTCAAGTGACCCTTCTGCCTCAGCCTTCCAAGTAGTTGGGACTACCATCTAAGCACATATCACCACACCCAGCTAATTTTTTAAAATTTTATTGTAGAGACAAGGTCTCATCATTTTGCTCAGGCTGGTCTTGAACTCCTAGGCTCAAGCAATCCTCCAGGCTCAGCCTCCCAAAGTGCTGGGATTAGAGGCATGAGCCACCATGCCCAGCTGTCCTCACTTGTATTATTTGAGATGAGCAAATGTAACACAAATGGAGAAAAGATAAAGCAGATAAGAAAACTAGCACTCAATGGTCCTTACCTCTCCAGTAATAAGACTATCATAATTAAAACATTGAAGCAGAGAGAAATACCTTTTATCAAGTGCCTATTATACACCAGGCATGATACGAGGTGATTTCCATGTATTTGATTTAATACCTTAAAAAATAGGTGATAATTTAATTTTATGCTGATAAATTTAAAGGATCTTATGAATATCCTGCAACCCAAATTTATAATAATAAAAATAATTAACCACTGACCTAAGAAAAACATTTTAAGACCAAAAAAAAAAAAAAGTGAAACTGTTTTCTTTACAGAAATAGAAAATGCTTTCCATTTATCCTGTGTGAGCACAACTTTGTGATCCTTAGTGACCCATGTACAGATAGTCATACAATCAACCCTAAGGTCTGTGATAACAAAATCCTAACATATATACATAATACATAAACTACCAGTTAAGACTAACATAGTCTGAATACAGGGATCCAACATTTTGTTCTTCCTTACAATATTTTCCTGTTTGGGAAAACACTTTTAGTGTTATATCCACAATAGTATTTTTTTTTTTTGAGTTGGAGTCTCACTGTCATCCAGGCTGGAGTGCCCTGGTATGCTCGACAAGCTAGGCTCAGGCAATCCTTCTGCCTCAGCCTCCCAAGTAGCTGGAACTACAGGCACATACCACTACATCTGGCTAAGTTTTTTATTTATTGTAGAGATGAGGTCTCGCCAAGTTGTCCAGGCTTGTCTCGAACTCTGGGCTCAGGCAATCCTCTCACCTCAGTCTCCCAAAGTGCTGGGGTTACAGGCATGAGCTACTGCGTTCAGCTAGCATGTTGTTTTAATGCATATGCTCACCAGTGATACGAGTTTTTCAAACATTTCACTGTTTCTCCACATCCTTCAACTTTCTCAGTTTTCTTCCTGGGCATCTGTGTCAACGCCAGTTCATTTTCCAATCCAGGGTACACTTTGATCCTTTGTTCCAGGAGTCTTTGACCTGGGCAGAAAGGACCAAGGACTTTGTAGCAGGTGACACTTAAAAGTCTGAAACTTCAATTCACTAGAGCAGAGAGTCACCACAGCCTCAGACTGGATGTGAAGAAAAATGTCATTAACTTCCTCTCCAAGAAGCATCCTGGGGAAACCAATGGAACTCCCAATACTCAAAAAGAAAAACATTAAAAGAATTTGTACAATTTTCAAACACTATCTTTCCGGAAGATACTTTTTCTACAAACTTGTGTTCATAGCTTATATATCTGATATACAATTCAAGTGAAACAGCAATCAACAGAGAAAACACTTATTTGACCTGAGATATCAACCCATAGGTCTTCCATAGACGATCAGTTCTCAAAAATGTAGCACGCCCTGGATTGCACTTGACACTGAGCTGTGCTAAAGGGACTGTAACAGCACTGTAGGGCCTTAAGCCTTCTCAGGTTGTCATGTGAACACCAGGCCTACCTCAACAGGACAGGGAGAAATGCTGAGTCAGTTTAACAGCATTCTGAATAATAGAGTTTACTGTTATCACTCTGGGTAGTGTTGAGCTAGCTTAGAAACAGAAATCAAAACTAACACCATTGATGTGAAGGCAAAAAGAAAAATCCAGTCAATCTGAAAGATTTATTTTTTTAATGGCAACTTGGGTTAGAATTTTTGTTTTGCTTTGAGAAAAATAAGTTTAGAAATAAGATAGCCAATTTCTTTTTGATAAGAATTAATAAATGGGGACTGGGTGTGGTGGCTCACGCCTATAATCCTGGCACTTTGGGAGGCCAAGGTGAGAAGATTGCCTGAGCCCATGGGTAGTAAGACCTCATCTCTACAATAAATTAAAAAAAAAATTAGGTGGGCATGGTGGCACATGTCTGTAGTTCTAGCTACTTGGAAGGCTAAGGCTGAAGGTTCACCTGAGCCCAGCAGGTTGAGGCTGTGGTGGCTGTGAGCACACCACTGCACTCCAGGCTGGGTGATAGGATAAGAACTCCAACTAAAAAAAAAATAAGAATCAATAAGTGGTAAGAAACCTGTTCTTGACATTAAGGACTACCAAAGATATTATTCCTGACATGCATTGGAAATAAGAAAAATGTTATAAAAGTTTTTTTTTTTTTTTAGTCAGGGTCTCACTGTGTCACCCAGGCTGGAGTGCAGTGGCATGATCATGGCTCACTGAGCCTCAAACTCCTGTGCTCAAGCAGTCCTTCCACCTCAGCCTTCCAAGTAACTAGTACTACAAGTGTGCTTCACCACACCTAATTAATCATTTGAATTTTTGTATAGATGGGGTCTTGCTATGTTACCCAGGCTGGTCTTGAACTTCTGGACTCAAGAAATTCTCCCACCTTGGCCTCACCAAAGTGCTGGGATTACAGATATGAGCCACCAAACCTGACCAGTTTTATTTCCTTCAGTGGCTTCTGAGACCTTAATGTTTTACCTTCCAGGAAAATCAATAAGTGGTAGGAAATCTGTGCATTACATTAAAGGCCACCAAAGATGTGATCCTGCCAAGCATTGGAAATAAGAAAAATGTTATGAAAGTTTTTTGTAGTTAAGTCTCTACCCTATGTTCCCAAAACACTTATCAATAAAACTGTATGAAAAACATGGTCAAGATGAAATTTAACAGAAAAAGACAATCTATCACTCATTGTGGTAGGATATATCTATTTTTCAAATGTTAGTAACTATTTATAATTTCCTTAATAAGGGTGAAAGTAACACATTTCAAGAAAACCATTATGATAATTTGTTCATATTTTTTCACAAAGATTTTTCTAGTTGTTTCCAAACAGTCTGTGGAAAACCCACCCTATAGGGATAAAACATTTGAGAAAAATTGAAGTGTAAAATATAATTCTGAAATAATATAGCAATTATCTTATAAAAATCCCTATATCAACAAGAAAAATTACTCAGGATGATAGTAGAAGAAAAGTCAACCCAAGTAATTCCAAAGTGGGATTCACCTGGACTTTTCCAGAAATTTCATCTGGCCTGAGCTAAAGGAACCTGTGAACACAGTCATGTGTGGGTATTTGTGTTTTTGTAAAAATAAAAATATTTGTGTTTCCTTCCCCTGAGATCGAAAGAGTTGTTCTCCTTCCTCTATGTTCCTGCCTTTAGCTGGCACTAAACTCCTGTGACACGTCCATAAATTACAATTCAGAAGCTCTTCATTGGTGGATGTGTCCTGTGTATTCTAGCCCACTAAGGAACAGGTTTCCAAAGCAGGCTTGCGTTTTTTTCTCTCTCTCTCAAATACGTTAACCATTAGCTATCTCGTTCAAAAAGAAGGAAGTTGCAGAAGGGAGAACAAAGCACCAGTGATTGCATTACTCAGTTTTAATAACTTGAAATCATGACTCATGAGAGCATGTGACTGATATTCAACTTATCAGAACATAGTTAACTTTATCTATATTTATGAATTGCCATGAGTCTGAGAATAGCTACCAAAGAAAGGTAGAGCCACCTGGTAGAGTCAAATATATTGTGACCAAAAGGAAGATGATTCTGGGACACATGTAACTCTTTGACTTCTTTTATTCTAAGTTTGAGGAATGAAAAGCAGCAGAAGTCTTCTGAAGGAGGATCTAATGATTTAAATCTCTTTCTTTTCTTTTCTCCTTCCTTCCTTCCTTCCTTCTTTCCTTCCTTCCTTCCTTCCTTCCTTCCTTCCTTCCTTCCTTCCTTTTGAGGCAGGGTCTCACTCTGTTACCCAGGGTGGACTGCAGTGGCACGATCATAGTTCACTAAAGCCTCAAGTTTCTGGCCTCAGGTGATCCTCCTGCCTCAGCCTCTTGTATAGCTAGGAATACAGGCGTTCACCACCATGCCTGGCTAATTTTATTTTATTTTTTTTGTAGCGATGGGGGGTCTCACTATATTGCCCAGGCTGGTCCCGAACTCCTGGCCTCAAGAGATCCTTCCTCCTTAGCTTTTCCAATGCACTGGGATTACAGGCGTGAGCTACCTCACCGCACTGATTTTCAAATTTGTCAGCCATTTTTATTTGGTCTCACATTTAAATGATTAGTTAGAACTTTAAGTGGGCTAACATTCCTAGAAGTCCTTTCAAGGAGCCAGCATTCCTTCTCCTCTCCGAGTGTCTCGTGTTGGCTAACATTCAGGTTTTCTAGAGACTTCCATCATCAGTTCTGCTAAACAAGGTAATGTCCTCATTGCATCCTGGGGCCGAGCATTCCATGTTCTCCAGTAAAACATAACTGCTCTCACTGTCATTCAGGGAGAAGCCTTCTTTCTTAGTGGATGTCAGCAGACTCCAGGCCACGTCAGTATTTTTGAAAGCATGTAGGAGGAAGATGCCATTGATGATGGTGAGGAACCCGCTCAGGGTCCCGATGACATCTCCAGCCCTCATGCCGTTCCATTCTTGGAACAAGATGGCGGAGCACGTCACCACCATGGATGTGAAGAACACATAGTAGATGGGCGTCACGAGGGACGTGTTGAAGGTGTCCAGGGCCTTGTTGAGATAGTTGATCTGGGTGGTCACAGAAAGCATGAGGACCGCCAGTAGAATGAAGACCAAGGGCTGCTCGTACACTGGCTTCCATTCCAGCAGCTCCTTAATGGCAATGCCCAGGCCCTTGACAGATGACACGGAGAATGCCCCAATCAAAGAACAGATTGAAATGTAGACCAGGATGTTGGTCTGTCCCTTCTTGGGAGCCACAACCACAATCAGCACCAAGGAGATCACAGTTATGATCACAGCAAAGGAAATAAATCCTGTGGGGACGAGAAAAGAGATCGACTTCAAAAAATGCTTCTGAGACTGTGGCTTTCTGAGTTTAAGGGTACAGGCATTTTAGAAATAGAAGCGAGATTAAATTAAACGCAAGAACATTCCATTGCACAGTTCTCTGTATTTTACAAAGGACTTTCACAAACATCTCACTTGAATCTCACCAACAGCACTAGGTAGGGCAAGCCTTGTCAGACTATTATTTTTGGAGGAAGGAAGTGGGCAAGGTTTGGGTGTGAATACAAGACTTCTGCCTCTACCAACCCCTTCTCTCCCATTTATCGTGTAGAGGGGAAGCATGAAAGTAAAAATGTGTTCTGCCATCTTTTTGGGAGACTTGTACTCAGGCAAAGCTTCCTGTGTCTCATAATCCACAACTAGCCTTATAGGAAGCCTGTTACAATATTGTCACAAATACCATTTGGTGAGGAGAGTGAGTGGAGCAGAATTTGAGTGTTTTTTTTTTTTAAGGTTGAATCACAAACCTGGGTCTCTCAATTTCATTTCCATCTCAAGCAGAGAAGCAACTTCCTCTTCCTGTGGGGCATGGATCACCATCACTGTGGACCCCAATATACTGAGGATGCAGCCTATTTTCCCGTGAATGTTCAAGTGCTCGTTCAAAAAATAGGAAGACAATATTGCACTGTTGAAAGAGAAAAAGAATCACTGTGGTTCAGTTGCCCCTTGACTTCATGACAGCTCAGAAGTCCACTGTGGAGCATGCCACCTTGCATCTCAGTGAGCTGATAGCGGTATGCCACGTGACACTGAAAAACACAGATTCGTTTGAAACTCAGAATTGGTGGACAATCAAATCTACTTCATTGCTTTTACAAGGGGAACCCCAAAATACTCAGAATTTATTTATAAAAA
>CAUYQG010172653.1:0-19963 GCA_963574415.1 Tarsius wallacei
GAGGCCGGGCTCAGTGACTCAACCTGTAATCTCAGCACTTTGGGAGGCTGAGGCAAGTGGATTGTCTGAGCCGGCAGGTTTGAGACCTGCCCAGGCAACTTGGCAAGACCTTGTCTTTACAATAAATCAAAAAAATTAGCCGGGCCTGGTAGCACAAGCCTGTAGTTCCGGCTACTTGGAAGGCTGAGGTGGAAGGAGCGTGGGAGCCCAGCAGGTCAACTGCCCCCCAGCCTGGGTGACAGAGTGAGGCTCCAACTCAAAAAAAAAAAAATTCTGCTTATAAGAGTTTGCCTTAATTATGTGTTAAAGACTGTAAATAGCTTTAAAAAACAAGCTTTTGTTTTTTGTTTTGAGTCAGTCTCACTGTTGCCCACTGTAGTGCAGTAGCATGATCAGGATACTACAGCATCAATCTGCGGGGCTCAGGTGATCCTTTCACCTCAGCCTTCCAAGTATCTGGGTCTACAGGTGTGTGCCACCATGCCCAGCTAATTTTTTGATTTATTGTAGAGAAGAAGTCTCGCCAGGTTGCCCAGGCTGGTCTCGAGCTCATGGGCTCAGGTAATCGTCTCATCTTGGCCTCCCAAAGTGCTGGGATTATAAGCGTGAGCCACCGTGCCTGGATGATACTTTTTTTTTTTTATAGAGACGAGGTCTTGCTATATTGCCCAGGCTGGTCTCTAACTCCTGGACTCAAGCAAACCGCCTGCCTCGGCTTCCCAAAGTGCTGGGATCATAGGAGTGAGCTACCACAGGTTTGGGCGGAGGCCGACGGCAGGCCGAGAGCCAGGGGACAGAGGCACCTGAACAGGTGTTGGGGGGAGATGAGTTTGCATGGCATTTTCAGCAAGTCACGGTTACTAGGAAGCAAAATAATTTATTCTGGGAAGTCGGGAGGCCTTGTCCCCTCCGCCTTCCGCAGTTGTGCCCACCCCTGTCACCGCTGACCTGAGTCCATCCAGCCAAACTCCCGCTTTGGAGAATAGGATTGGGGCGGGAGCTGACGTCTGCCTGTGCCTCGCGGGGCCTTGCCAGCTTCCCCACTGAGACACAGAGCCCACAGCAGTCTCAGTTTCCCCAAGACCCCGGAGGTTGCCGGGGAAGGAGGGAGAGCCAAAGCAGGGGGCATGAAGCCTCCACCCTTGGGTCTGTCTCCAACCCCCACCCTGAAGTCAAGATCGTGAAGCCGGGGTGCCCTTCTTTGCCTGCCCCACCTCTGAGTGGGAATATCGTGAGGCTAAAATCATGTAATCAGGGCAAAAGCTTTCTGGGGCGGCAGCGTCTCCGCCCTTCCAGGCAGTGGCAGGCGCCTTCCGTGATGGGAGATAATCGCACCATTACAGCATTAGGCCACCGCGCGGCTTCATCAAGGCATTTCGTGTTGCTGAATGTAACTTGCGCCCCCTTCCCCCCCCCACCAGCGCGAGGCCAGGGTTCCAGAACAAACCACCGGAGGCTGAGCCCCGCCTGCCTCTCCTGTTGTCTTTCCCTAGAGAGACTCTTGACTCCTCTACTCAGTGGCTCCTTCTTGAACCTAGAAATTATGAGAAGGGAAAAATGCTCCTGCGAGTGAATTTTCAAGCCTGCATCTCTAGCTGCTACGTCAAGGGAATGGACTCACCTGAGCGTGGACACAAGAAGACCCTGCCGGTGCCCATTGGCCCCCCAGTGGGTCTGTCCTCAGGTGCTGTTAGCCTCCAGCACAGGGACACACATCTGTGTCCCGGCCTCAGGGCCTCTGCACAAGCTGTTCTTGCCACCTCTGCTCTTCCTCCAAGATACCCACACTCCCCCCACCCCCTCAGATCTCTGTTCAGTCCGTGTCCCCACCCCCCTGCTTCGGGAAACTCCTCCAGCCTCCCCCGAAAGAGCATCCCCAGTTCACCTTTGCACCTTCTCTCCCTTCCTGTTTCCTAGTTCCCGTCACGGCTCCTTCTTATGTTATATTCTCCGGCGGTTCTGGCCCGCCTTCCCCGCTGAACTCTAAGTTGCTGGAACATTGTCACACTCACAGTGGTATTTTCAGCACCTAGGACAGAACCAGGCACAGAGCAGGCGCTCAGCAAATATATTTTTCATTTAAAAGTATCTTGCTGGGCGCAGTAGCTCACGCCTGTAATCACAACACTAAGGGAGGAGGAGGCGAGAGGATTGCCTGAGTCCACAGGTTCGAGATCAGCCTGGGCAACATGGCAAGACCTTGTCTCTACAATAAAATAAAAGAATTAGCCGGGCATGGGGGTGCTTGTCTGTGAATTCACTTGGAAGGATGAGGCGGAAGGATCGCCTGAGCCCAGAAGGTCAAGGTTGTGGTGGCCATGAGTGTGCCACTGCCCTCCAGCTTGGGCAACAGAATAAGACTCCGACTCAAAAAGAATCTCTTTTCTTTTTTCTTTTTTGTGAGTCAGGGTCTCACCGTGACATCTAGATTGGAGTGCAGTGGCACGATCAAGGCTTACCACAGCCTCAAATGCCTGTGCTGAAGCGATCCACAGGGTCTTGCTACATTGCCCAGGCTGGTCTCGAACTCCTAGGCACAAGCGATCCTCCCGCCTCAGCCTCAGTGCTGGGATAACAGGCTCGAGTCACCATGCCTGGCCTACATATTTTCAAATGAATAAGTAAAATAGACATTTATGCTTTTATTAGTTCCTCTATTGTTTATTGAGTGGGTCCCACCCCAGAGCCCTGGAGACACAGCAATGAAAAGCCCCACACGATGATAATAAACAATAATACTAACAAACTCCTCTTTCCCCAGCCCAACGGGAACAAAGGAGTTTGCTCAAACGAGACTCTTCCTGTCACAGCCTGTCCCCACAGCTTTCTCCAAGTCAACTCCCCGAAGGCATCTTGTTCCCCGCCTGCCAGCAGCTAGAGGGGTCCTTTTAAAATGTAAACCAGATGACTCAACCTGTGTTTCCAATGCTTTCCACCGTATCTAGAAGAAAATTCAAACTCCCCTGCCCACTTGACTTCATCCCATGTGACATTTCACCTCTGCCCCTTCCTCCCCCTCACTGGCTCCTGGTGGCTTCCCAAGCACACCAGCTTCGTTGCTTCTACCAGAAATTTGGGTAGTGGGGGGTGCGAAGAAGAAAGGGGAGAGTCCCTGGACTTTGCTGAGTCCCGGGGCCCTAGGCTGTCCGGTAGGGCTGCCTGAACGCAGGGGAACTTGTGGGCTTGGAACTCAGGAGAGTGTCAGAGTTAGATGTGGGGGTCTGGACACGCTGCTAAGAAGGGAGTGAAAAGTGAGAAGGGAGGCAGATTAACACAGGGGCAAGTCCAGGATCAACAGAGGCAGTTCACAGCCACAGCACATGCTGAGGAAGCAGTAGGAAGTTTTAAAGAGTTTTAAAGAGAGTTGGCTGCATCCGGACCTAGTGGCACACTTATGGTTCCAGCTGTTGAGCCCAGAAGTTTGAGAGCAGCCTGGACAACCTAGCAAGACCTCATCTCAAAAAGAGGGAGGGTGGGGGGGCACTGGTCATACAATCAAGGGGGTGCAGAGCCTGTGCTTGGGGGAGCCCACCCAGGGGTCCTTGCAGAGAGGGTTGGAGGAGGAGGCATAAAAGAAAGACCACGTCACCTGGTCTCCCAGGAGGTCCCCCCTTTCCCTCTGCAGGCAGGGGTCTGAAATGTCACCCAGGCCCCGGCTGGGCCCAAGTCACTGTCCTCGCCTGACTGCCCCACGAGGACAGCCCACCAGGCCCCTGGACATCGATTTTCCTGCCCCTCTGGTTCTTTCGGGGCCTCTGCCAATCAACAGGGCAGGGCCAAGGCGGAGAGATCATCCCAGGGGTGTTGCTGCTGACACCTGCAGGACAGATTTTTCATTAACCTGGAGCCTCCCACGTGGCCTCCACCCACAGGCCTCTGGCTCCTCATCGTTCTTCATCCCGGGCTCCCTGCTAGCAAGAGCTGGACTGTCGAGGACATGTCAGGCCTGACATGGAGGCTGCAAGCGGGGTGGGGTGGGGGGCGACAGGCCTGCTGAAAACAGCCAGGGGGAGGACAGTCGAGACTCCTTGCTAACCAGGCCCAGTCCTGGGAAACGAGGGGGCCCAGGGGAAAGCGAGGCCACTGGCAGGGTGGGGTCCCAGAGGGCAGCATCACTTAGTGTTCCGAGAGTTGGATTGGAGGCCCAGTCAGCCTCCAAATCCGGGCTCTGTTTCTTCTTCTTCTGTTTTTAAAGACAGGGTTTTGCGCTGTCGCCCAGGCTGGGGTGCAGCGGCATGACTATAGCTTACTGCTTACTGCAGCCTCGAATTCCTGGGCTCAGATGATCTTCCCACCTCAGCCTCCCAAATAGCTGGGACTATAGGCACACACCACCACGCCCAGCTGATTTTTTCTAGAGGCGAGGTCTTGTCGTGTTGCCCAGGCTGGTCTCCAATTCCTGGGCTCAAGCCATCCCGCCTCGGCCTCCCAAAGCGCTGGGACTGTTCTGCTGCTTTCTAGCTGCAGGGCCTGAGGCCAGTGGCCTGATTCTTGGTTTCCCCACCTGTAAAATGGGGACGATGCACAGTACCTGCCCTCGGAGGGATGTGGTGAGGACTGAGTGAGACAACGCATGTCCAAGGCCCTAACTACTACATACTCAGGAAACATCAATGTTCATTGGATTTCATCTGTGAATTCGTTTCAGAGTGGGGTAGAGAGGAAGAAAACAGGGCTGCCGTTTTCCCCCGTGAATAAGCTCTCATTTCATTTCCTCCCAGACTGACTCGGCGGAGACTGTGCTCAACACCGTCAAAAACATTCTCTGGAGACAGCTGGTCAAAGCGGGAACACCTTGCTGCTCCTGGCAATGCCTCGCCCAGAAGAGGTGTGCCCTGGTGCCCCCTGAAGCCCCAGCCCTCGGACCCCTCCACCAGGGAGCAGAGCCCTCACCAGCGGAGAACCCCATCAGGAGACTCCAGAAACATTCGGGAACCCAGGACCCCCAGGACCACGCTGATCAGAGGGTGGAGGGGACTGAGGGTGGTTTGGGGACAGCAGGCATCCAGAGCTGGGCCCATCACCAGCACCAGGTGCCGCCTCCAGCCTGGACCCTGGGAGAGAGGGGCCCTGTGGGCGGCATTCGTAGCCCTTGGCGCCAGGCCAGTCCCTCCCTCCGCAGCCTCTGAAAAGAACGGGCTCTCTTTCTCTCTCCAGATGGAGCGGTTTCTATGTGACTAATCACAGACTTAATTGCCTCTCTCCTGGGTGGCAGGGGGTGCCTCCTCCAGGGAAGTTCTGGGCCCCGGGAAATGACTGCCCAGCAGGTGATGCCCCCTTGGGGTGGGTAGAGCCCGCCTCTGCTCCATTTTGCAGATGAGAAAACAGAGCTGGAGAGGTTGAATGCCTTGCCCAAAGCCGCACATCCGTGACTTGTGGAACGGAGAGTCTGAAGCCCAGGTTTCTCGCTCCAAGTCCAGTGCTCACTTAGGGGTGTGAGAAGGGGTGGAGTCTCCTTGGGGGTCGATTTGAATGGCCTGAGGCCCTGGTTGCTTTGACCACTGCAGGGGCTGATGCCTTGGTCTCCCCTGCAGGAAGGCCCTGCAGCCGAGAGGTAGAAACAGAAACGGGAAGGGAGGGTGCTGGTGGGATCAGGAGGGAGTTCTGGCCTTGCTTCTTCAGTCTTCTCTCCCTGTGTGACCTTGGGCAGATCCCTTCCCCTCTCTGAGCCTCAGTCTTTTCAGCTGTAGAATGGGGGTTCATTTGCAGATTCTTCTTACTCTCAGACTCCAAAGGGATATGATCCTATACGCTCAATCATCAAGTGAAGGAACCAAGGCTCAGAGACAGTGTCTTGCTCAAGGTCACACAGCTGTGACCAGGAAGAGCCAGGCAAGGATCATGCTGGACTGGAGATGGGCCACTGGGCCAGTCAGAGGCATCCTTTCAGGGGCCAGTTCCAAGTTCCAAGACCCTGGGCCAAACCCTCCCTCTGGGCTTCACCCAAGACCTCAGTATTCCCAGCCAAGTCTGTGGCTTTAATCCCAGCATTGCCCAGGCCTTACCCAGCATTACCCAGCGTCACCCAGTGTTGCCCAGCGTTACCCAGCATTACCCAGCATTACCCAGCATTACCCAGGCTTCAGCTGGGTCCGCAAACTCCGAAGAGGTTTTCTTTTAATGAAGAGATGGCAGCCAACCCTGCAGAGGGACCTTGGCCATCCAATCAGAGGGGAGGAGGGTTCCTTGGCTCCTACTTTAAGACCCGGCCCTGAGCCATGCTGAGGGGTCTCTGGCGGTGAAGGTGCCAGAAAGGCTGTGACTGAGATATCACCAAAGCCACGGCAGGCCCCGGGCCTGAGCCAGGCCCAAGACAAGAGGACTTCTAGAGGCCCCCGCCCCGCCAAAGCAAACAAAGTCCACTCGCAGCCCACCTCAGATGTAGCACTTTTGCCACCAGTTTTGAAGGGACTTTGCTCACTGAGCTCTTGGGATGCTTTGGTTACCAGGCACGGATGGAACTGGCACTGGCTGTGCCTTCTCATCCATTCTCTTGTCTACCCAGGAATTCTCACCAAGTGAAAAAATGTAGCTGACAAATTGCTTTCACGCACAATGACACATTTATGAATACCAAATGTAGTCATTAATGCAGTTGACCTAATGTTACATTTGGTAGACATTTAACATTTATTAATGTCGATTTCACAGTTTTCTTTTCCCATTTGGTAGCCGATAAATATTTTAAGGTCTCAGATAGCTTTGCAGGATCCTTCAACACTCATGCACCCGAGTCCTCGTGTGACCTTGACAAAGGCTTTGAACCTCTTTGGGCCTCAGCTTCCCATCCTGTCCTCTGGCTGTAGGTGAATCCTGCCGAGCTGACCTACCCCAGCGGGGACTTTTCCAAACCGCATGTGGTCAGGACGAGGCCAAGGCCAAGGCCAATGGGGGCTGCCAGCAATGCCTGCGATGGAGAGACGCTGAGAACCATGCAAAGACGGAGACAAAAAGATGGAGACGAAAACCTCCTTCTCACCCATGAAGAGCAAAGCAATAAAAAATGTTATTTTGCCAGTCGGTTGAGTTTCATTTGTGCGGTTTGGAGTGTATTTTCTAGTTAATGAACCTGCCACATTTATGACCTCTCTTTTTTAATTTAATGGAGAGAAAGAAGGAAAGATGGAGGAAGGTGGCCATACTTCCCTGGACAGCTGGCCGCTGATAGCCACAGGTGTGGCAGGGCAGGGCTGCGCAGGTGTGGACACCAGCCCGGGTCAAGAAAGGAACTCTGTCAGGAGAGCGTTTGCACCTGCAATGTAAGCATTCTGGGGTAGGCCTCAGGGAGAAAGCCCCACCGTAAGGGGGTGAGCCCAGCAGCAGCCGAAGGGCCCTCCCAGTCCCCCAGAGCCCCCATCCCAGGTATCTTTCCTGGGTAAAAGGGACTGGAACTGTGGCCTTCCTCCACCAGGCAGGCTCCAAGCTTGCCAGTTGACCAGAGACTTCCACCCTTTCAAATAGCTTTAGGAGAAAAGGTCAGAGAGACAGGGACACACTCGGGGAGGAGGGGAGGAAGGGGAGCTCCTGGCAGCCTTGCTCACCCCGAGGGACAAAGCGATTGGGTCCTGAGGGGTCCACAGTGGGAGGACCAGGGGTCCCAGCCACACACACACACTCCCCTCTCCTTCCCCACCCAGGACGGCTCCCTGGGCTGTTTAAACTTTCGGGTTCCTTGTCAAGGCAGAAGATCAAAGATCACCCCTTAGCTGGGATCCCACCTTTCAGGGATGAGACCTCAGTGGCTCTGCCCTCCATCAGCAGCTGGGAATGTCCCACCCACGCCAGTCGCAAACCTCGAGGGCAGCGAACGGGAGGTGACTCTGCAAGGCCCTGCAAGCAAGCCCCCATCCAAGCTGGAGATGCCCCTTCTCCCTCCGCTCTGCTGCCATCACTCCCGCCCCCTCTGGCCTTCCCTGCAAGCGGCTAAACCATGCAGGAGCGAGTCCGTCTTCCTCCGTGCATTCACACACATATGCCCGCATCTGCCCCGTGCAGGCACCAGGCCAGGCACCGGTGGGAGGGAGACCCCAGCCCCTGCGCCCTTGGAACTCACAGCCCTACTGGAGAAACAGCAGCACGGCAGTCCCAGGAGAATGACCCACATTCTGACAAGGAAATACACTGCGGGGAGGCCTCAGGAAGACAGAAGGGAGTGTTAAGGGAGGACTTCCTGGAAGAGGGGGCAGCTCTGCTGGGAAAGAAGGAGGGGAGTTCGAGAGGGAGGCTAGAGCACAGAACGGTCCATCCAGCTCAAGGCAGGCAGCGGCGGAGAGAGGGCCAGACCCCGGCAGCACACACGTGGTCACCGGGCATGGGGAGGAGAGCGGTGGAGCGCATCTAAGTTGGTTTCAGGCTGCTGGAGCTTCAAATCTCCCACTTCCCAGGGCTGCCGCCTAAGCCTCCCAGGAGATTTGCATTTTAAGAGCCTGGAACAGAAAGGTCGCCCTCAGTCAGTCCAGGGCTCCACTCTCCACCCCAGCCACCATCCACCTCTTCCTTCCCCTCTCCTGTCTGCAGACTCAGCCCCCAGGTCCCCATCTTGTGGGGTGCCCACACCGAGGCTCCTGTTCCCCCTCGTTAACCAGGAGCATGCCAGGCCTCACACAGCAACCCCACCCTTGGCTGAGCCAGCACTGAGCTCGGTGCCTCCACAACGCCACAGGGGAGGGCCCGCAACCCGCGGGACAGTGGGGGTCAGGGAAGCAGGAACAATAGGAATGATGGATTAACACCTCCTCCAGCCCAGTAAGACGGTCACATCTATTAATAGGGGTGGCTGGAGACGGTGCCTTAACCCCCCCAAAGGAGAGTCTGAGGGGAAGATGAGGAAACTGAGGCCCAAAGAGCTCAGGGAACCAGCCACGGCTGCAGACCTAGTAAGCATCAGGCCTGACCCGAATCCAAATCCACCTGGCTCAAAAGCTTGTGCAGCTGACCACTAGACCACCAAGCTGTGAGAAGCCTAAAGGCCTACCCACCAGGGCTCAGGAGGTCAGGAGCTGAGTGGGCCAGGAGCGGTGGCTCTGTCAGGAGCTGGCCAGCACGGGCCTGTCTACAGAGACGGCCAAATTCCAGCAGCGGATGGCAGCTGCCATGTAGGGATACAGGCTCTGTGTATGAGACTGTCTGATTCTTCCAGAAAGCAGGAATTCAGATTTTTCTGTGAAATACCCTGATTTGTGAAAGCCATCTGATTAAAATGCATTAAAATTAGATGCTGCACAGGTCAAAGAAAACATACCTATCCCCCTACCCCCGCCCCCGCTTGCATGAATTCATTCAATACATAGTTAATGAGCACCTACTACATGACAGGTAGGGTGACCGAATTGTCCCTGTGTGCCCAAGACTGTCCCAGTTTTAAGACTGATAGTCTCACATCCTGGGAACCGCCTCAGTCCCTTAGCCCGGTACTGTGCTAAACTTTGATGCCACTGGGGATGAGGGAGGGAGATAAGATAAGACAAAGTCCCCACTCCCTAGGAACAGACACCCTGGTAAGGAGAGATAATAAACACATAATCAGTAGATTCAACAGTGAGGTAGAGAGGAGGGTGGCCACTTTGGTTCAGTGTAATCAAGAAGGACTACTCAGAGGAGGTGACAGTTATTTAAGCTGAATCCTGAATAATAAGAAGAGAGTTGAGGAAAGATTGGCAGTAACAAAGACACACTGGCAAAAATACACAAGGATGATTGCCAAGTTTCTCCACGGCAGCTCAACTTGTAAAAGCAGAACTGGAAGCCACCCAGGTAATATGAGCAGAGAGTGTCGACTCTACCGTGGCACAGCTGTATGATGGAGCACTACCTAGCTGAAGAAAAGACCGAGGACAAGTTGTGTAGACTCATGCAGGGGCCGGTTCTTAAGAAAAAGCTAAGTGCGTATAGCACTAAGACGGTGCCACGTGTGTGCTTCTGTTTTTTAAAAACAACAAGCACAGCTGGGCATGGTGGCTCAAGGCTGTAATCCCAGCACTTTAGGAGGCCGAGATGAAAGGATTGCCTGAGCCCAGAGATTCGAGACCAGCCTGGGCAACTTGGTGAGACCTTGTTTCTATAATAAATCAAAAAATTAACCAGGCGTGGTGGCGCATGCCTCTGGTTTCAGCTACTTGAAAGGCTGAGGCAGAAGGATCGCCTAAGCCCAGCAGGTCTAGACTGCGGTGGCTGTGAGCGTGCCACTGCACTCCAGCCTGGGTGACAGGGTGAGACTCCAACTCATAAAAAAAAAAAAGAACCAAGCACAGCGGGTAGAGCCCAAGCCTTTGCTGACTTCCAGTC
Source organism: Tarsius wallacei (assembly GCA_963574415.1). Lineage (NCBI taxonomy): Eukaryota > Metazoa > Chordata > Mammalia > Primates > Tarsiidae > Tarsius > Tarsius wallacei. Next base: position 10,285 of record CAUYQG010172653.1, read on the forward strand.
TGCTAAGACCCCATGGGCCCAAACAAGCCCAAAGTCAACAGACGGGAATGTGCTTTGCTCCCCATAAGGCCCAGCCTGTGCAGACATAGACTTTTATACACAGAAATGAAGAATGAAGACCATGATCCAACCCACCACAAAGACCAGGTTAGGGTTCCACCGTGGAAGTGTCGCTGTCAGACTGGGTGACTGGGGGCTGTCCTGGGTATCCCAAGATGCCAAGATGTCTAGCAGCATCCCTGGCCTCTACCCACCAGATGCCAGTAGCATCCCCTTGGGTGTGACAACCAAAAACGTCTCCAGTCCTCACCAAATGTCTTTGGGGGGCACCACCGAAGGTAAGGACCGCTGGCTCAGAGGCACCATGACCCACACCCTAAAGAGAGACCGAATCTGTGCAAGGCTTGTCCATGGGGCCAAACTCACAAAAAGAGGGCAAGCACGCCATTACGTGCCTCCCATGCTGCACCGCGTTTGATGTATCCTTGCGAAACACGCCACCTGACTCTGATCCGGCCTCTAGACCTAACTGCCATGTTGCAGGAGCAAGGGACAGGAGAACATGTTCAGTGACACATTGAAGATGCAATCGGCAAACTCCAGAAAGACAGCAGGAAAGTAATATACAGGCAACTCAGTTTCTCCACTATATCAATTGCAAGGACAGAGAGAGACTGAAAGGGTCCACCGAGACAAGGTGAACCGGGGCCGCAGGAATAATGCAAGATTGCAATTGCAACCAAGTAAGAAAGTAGAAAGAAGTAAAGCTTACCATTCAGCTTTCACAGATTGGGAGGGGGGCCGACAGACACTCGGAGGCCAGTGTGGCCTCGAAGGGTATATTTAAGGGTTTTTGGTTAGGGGGATTTTGGCCCGAAGGAGTGTCCGGGGCTGCGGGTCTTTGATATTGATGGAGTCACATAAGTTTTAGTTCTTGAGGTTGCTGGACTTTATCATCTCCTGCCCTCAGGTGGTGGGCTAGATGGGAAGAGACCAGGGGAGGGGATTTTCCTGCAAGAGATTTGTTAGACGTTTGCAATCTACAATCTCCTTGACCAAAAGGTGGTCTTATTATCATTTCTATGGCTTTGGCCAGCCAAGGGGTGATCTTTGATCTTCTGCCTGGACAAGGAACCCGAAAGTTTACTAGAGATTATTACGCTAAACTATGAGTTGAAAGGTTGGGCTGTCCTGGTCTTGCATCTGATGGAGATTTGCCAAGGGGGTGGAGTAGGCTGCCAGTTGGCTGCAGTAGACTGTCCGAACGCTTCCTAAAACCAGCCTATTGGAAATGTATCTATGTCTAAACTGTGCTAGATTCAAAGCCTGTCAGGGGTAAAGCCTAAGCAAAAATAGCCCTGCTGAAGCAAAGAGACTATGTTAAACTGAGTTTATTCTATGTTTCTATAGGTACCTCCTTTCAGAGACAGAGACAGGTAGAGCGAGAGATGATAAGTTAACAGAACACAGGCGTCACTGGAACTCGTCCCATCGTGTCGGATCTCAGAAGCCAAGCAGGGCCCGGCCTGGTTAGTACTTGGATGGGAAACAGAACACATGAGGGAGAAGCCATAACAAAGCACACCGTCAAAGAATAGTTAGCTACGGTAAGAAGCCACCTGGCTGGGTGTAGTGGCTCAGGTCTGTAATCCCAGCCCTTTAGGAGGCCAAGAAGGGAGGATTACTGGAGCCCAGGGAGTTGAGACCAGACTAGGCAATGCAATGAGACCTCATCTCTACAAAAAAATCAAAATATTAGCCGGGCATGGTGGTGTGTGCCTGTAGTCCTAGCTACTTGGGAGGCTGAGGTGGAAGGATCATCCGAGCCCAGCAGATTGAGGCTGCGGTGAGCCGAGAGCATGCCATTGCATTCCAGCCTGGGTGACACAGTAAAACTGTAGCTCAAAAAATAATAATAATAATAAAAAGAAGCCACCTAGCTCTGGAAACAGGCAGCAACCCGCAGTGTTCCCAATAAAAATTCAATAAAAATAAATTGAAACCTTGCCATTAAAAAAAGTATGGCCCAATGGGAGAGATTTGGACAGTGACTAGATATTAGATGATATTAAGGGAATATTCTTTATTTCTTAGGTGTGATAGCATTGTGCTTGTGTTTGGGGGGACAGCCTTTATCTCTTGGAGATAATGCTAAAATATCTACAGATTAAATGACAAGATGTCTGGTTTTTGCTTCACAATAACGGGGCGGGGGGAGTGGGCAGGGCCATAAGCAAAACAAGACCGACTGGCCATGAGTTAATGACTGCTGGGTCGGGGTGCTGTGTGGGGACAAGTTCATTATCCGAGTGTCTTTCCTATTGTCTCTGCTTAAAAGTTTTCCATTATGACTTGGTTCAGTGGCTCAGCCTATAATCCCAGCACTTTGGGAGGCTGAGGCAAGTGGATTGCCTGAGCCCACAGGTTCAAGACCAACCCGGGCAACTTGGTAAGACCTTGTCTCTACAATAAATCAAAAAATTAACCAGACGTGGTAGTGTGCACCTGTAGTTCCCTCTACTTGGAAGGCTAAGGCGGCAGGACCACTGGAGCCCCCAGCAGGTAGACGCTGGGATGGCTGTGAGCATGCCACTGCACTCCAACCTGGGCAATGGAGTGAGACTCCAACTCAAAAAGTAAAAAAATAAAAATAGGTTTTCCATCACAAAAAGTAAAAGCAAACAAAATAGGATGGGGGTGAGAATGTTCTAGACAGAGCTATCAGGCAGCCCGATCGCAAAGGCCCCGAGGGGTGCCGTGAGTGTGGCCAGGTCCAGGGTAAGCAAGGCTGGAGCAGCTGGGGCCTGGAGGATGATGGGTAGGCAAGTGGGCCAAGGTCAGACACGGGAGGGCCTGCCTCACAGAGTCCCGGCCCAGCATAAGAGCGTGGGGTTTGCTCTCCTTGTCAAAGGAGCCGCCACAGAGCTGCAGGCAGGAACACGTAGGACCTCATCCTGCCTTTTAAAGAGGCTTTTGATAAACAGCACACGATCTAGCCACACCATGAAATATTACTCAGTGGAAAAAAGGAGTGAAATTCTGGTGCGTGCTACAACCCAGGTGAACCTGGGAACAGGCTATGTGAAAGGACCCAGACACCAAAGGCCACCTCACATATTTGTCCACGGAAATGAGGGGTCCAGAAAGACAAAACAGAGACAGAAATGGAGACAGGTCTAGGGGCCCTTGCTGGGGTGGGGGAGTGGAGAATTGGAACTGACTGCTAACGGGTGCAGGGTCTTTTTGTGGGGGTGGGAATGTCTAGAATTAGAGCGTGGCTGAGCTAAAAACTGATGGATTGTTTGCTTTAAAATGGTCAATTTTATGTTATAGGAATTATGTCTCAATGAAAACATTTTCTTTAAAAACAGATCCTGTCGGGCACGATGGCTCGTGCCTGTAATCCCGGCACTTTGGGAGGTGAAAGCAAGAAGATTGCCTGAGCCCAGGGGTTTGAGACCAGCCTGGGCAACATGGCGAGACCGTATCTCTACGGTAAATCAAATAATTAGCTGGCCGTGGCGGTGCACACCTGTGGTTCCAGCTACTTGGAAGGTTGAGGTGGAAGGATCGCCTGAGCCCAGCAGGTCGAGGCTGCGGTGGCTGTGAGTATGCCACTGCACTCCAGCCTGGGTGACAGAGTGAGACTCTGGCTCAAAAAAAAAAAAAAAAAAAAACAGATCGTTTGACTGCTTTGCAGAGAGTCCACAGTCCAAGACAGGAAGGGAGCTGGAACCAGCTGCGGGAGGTGCTGGGTTGCCCTGTGAGAGGCCAGAGCCCCGAGGAAGGATAGAAGGGGCAGGGATGACTCCCAGGCCTGGCCTTGAGCATGGGCGTTAGGCACTACCACCTGCCAAGAGGGCCACTGGGCTTGGGTCAGACTCCAGGTGCTAGGGCCATCTCGGAGCTGTTCTCTTCCAGGCCACGGAGGAATGGCTCTTTCTGGCCCCCTGTGGCAGGTAGCCCCGCAGACCGCTCGGGGGGCCCACAAGCTGTAAGACGCTCCGGAACACTCCATGCCAGGGTGGCCAGCAGCATTCGGGGTGGCAGCTGCTCCCCCAACCTGAGTCCTGTGGGGAGAACACCCGAGCAGCCCACGATGGCCCTAAGCAGGTGGGAAACACTCCTGTGTCCAGCAAGCCCCTCGATTTCAAGGTGGTTGTTACCGCAGCTTGACCGAACCCAGCCTGACTCGAGGAAGCCTCCAGGACCTCTCCGGGGGAGAGAAGATTCCCCCGGGGCTTCTCTCCCCCTCAGACCAAGCAAGGCAGCAGCATACACTTGTTGATCCCAGACCCTTCTGTGCCCGAGCAACTCGGGGTACACAGGAGGGTCTGCGGTCAAGGGGAGGGTCCCAGAGCAGAGTGGGATGGGAGGGGCAGTTGGAATCAGGCAGAAAAGATAAAGCAGTTTGAGAAAAAGCAAATACCAAGGCTTCGCCGAGTGTTAACTGATTATAACCAACTGCCACTGCTTGCACACGACACTGACAGTGGTGACTGCAGCAGGTCCAGGTGGGTGGACAGCAGGGGGGACTGGACGCATCAGGAAGCCTTCCTAAAGAAGACAGCAGGCAGCCCCAAGAGCTTCAGAGCACAGGATATGCAGTCACATAAAGGCAAATAATTAGCTGGCCGTGGGGGTGCACACCTGTGGTTCCAGCTACTTGGAAGTTTGAAGCAGAAGGATCGCCTGAGCCCAGGCTGCTCAGGCAGGAAGACTCCAGGAGCTAAGGAGGGGACAGGATGCCTTGCGGGGACCCCCAGGAAGACAGACTCATTACTCTGGTGTCCTCAGTCCCACCCCGCCTCATCTCTGGGGTTAGACCTTGTCTCTAGAAGGTGCTGGCACAACGCACGCTTCCCGCCAAGAAGTTCAGAATGTGGCCGTAGGGTAGCCCCGTCCAGCTCAACCCTGAGGGGCAAGGACCCTGAAGAGCTGGGGTGATAGCAGGATGCCCCCAAAGGACAAACTCACGGTTTTGCTTCCTGCCTGGGGCAGAGCCGGGGTCTCAGCAGCAGCCCCTCTCCCACCACTCCCATCCTCCCCCTGCGACTGTTTGAAGTTGGTCAACACTGGCCACAGCCACACCCTCTGCATGGCTCACCCTTGAGGCTCTGCTCTTGGGAAATGGCGGCTCTGAAGGCCAAGAAGGGAGGAGACACGTGTCCGGTCACCGGGCAGCACTTAACCCCAGTACTTGTCACTACCATGGCCTCGGAGACCCCATCCTCCCCAGGATCAGAGACCCACTGGCAGCCCAGGTGCTGACCCTCCAGTGGAAACTGTCGCCAAGGGAAAAGCCCAACCTCCTGCTTCCTAGCAGCACAGTCCTTGGCCCATCTTCATCTGGCTGCATCTCAGTGTTTACATCTGAAAAATGGGTATGAAATCATCTACCCACTTCAAGAATATAGCGCGCGCCCAGCATTTGGAGCATTGCCGTCAAGTCACAACGCATTGTGGCTGCTGCCACGGTTGTTAGCAGCCATGTCGAAAGGAAGCTGCCCCTCCTCCCCGCAGACTCCAGGGATGGCATCAGGACAGCCGCGGCTGAGGAGGCTGACGGACACAGGCATTGGCCAAGTGCAGGCCCAGCTCCACCACTGCTGACTGGATGACCTTGGGGAAGTCGTTTATGTTCCCCACGCCTCAGTTCCCCAGTTATGAAACGCAGATATGAACATTCCAGAATCACTCAGCTCGAGGGAGATGTTGGATGCCTGCTGATTAAACTAATAGGAATGAGCGCTGGCAGGCCCGCTGGGTTCCAAGCGACGCAAGCCCGGTCCAGCCAGCTCACGGGGAAGGGGTTCAGCAGCTCTGGGAAAAGGCCTGAGGAATTAAACCATGTCAGACACAGTTGGATCCAGGAATTAAACCATGTCCTCTGACTTCTGAGCTCTCTCTTTCTCTCTGTCTCTGTCTCTGTCTGTCTCTCTCTCTCTCTCTCTCTCTCTCTTTTCTCTCTTTCCAGGGGGCCTAGATGCCCAGGGCCAAACCTCTGAACTCAGTACCTGCATGCACCCACAGCCCATCAGCCACTCTGTTGTGTGAGGCTAAGCCCACTCTGCCCCAAGCCCCCTTGCCACAGGGTCAGCCACGCCCCTTGCCACAGTGAGGAGTTTAGATAAACCAGGTCTGAGCTGATCCGTTCGTGGCCTCCCTCTGGAGACAGTGTTGGCTCTGAAGTGGCACAACCAGCCCGCCCCAGGCTAAGGACTTCCGCTGGGATTCTGGACTAGACGGCATGGCTGGAACCGCACAACCCTCTTACCGCCATGAGGGAAGCCATCCTCCAGTCAATGAACATTGGGAACAGAAAAGAGCGGAGACAGCAAATAACTGGGCGCTTGATGACACCACCGAGCTGCTGAGTCAAACAACCAGAGGCCAACTTACCACCGGACCCCCATGCCACACACAGATAAAGCCCCAGTGGGGTTTCAGCCACTTTGCGCTGAATTTCTCTATTCCATTCCTGCAGGGCAGCAAGAGAGCTGCAGGAACAGAGATCAGCCACCACCCTCTCCCCAAGCCACTGGGATCTGGAAGAGTCAGGCTCACAGAGAAACAGAACCAGGGGTTAGGAGAGGGAGCAAGAATAAGGACTGAGAGGGAGAGAGAAAGACAGAGAAGAGGTTGGGCATGATGGCTCACTTCTGTAATCCCAGCGCTTTGGGAGGCCGAGATGGGAGGACTGCTTAAGCCCAGGGCTTAGAGACCAGCCTGGGCCACATAGTGAGATCTCGTCTCTACAAGAACAAAAAAATTATACGGGTGTGGTGGCATGTGCCGGTAGTCCTAGTCAGGTGGCGGAGGTCAAAGGATCGCCTGAACCCAGGAGGTCAAGGCTGCATTGAGCTGTGACTGTGCTACTGCACTCCAGTCTAGACAACAGAGTGAGATCAGACTCAAAAAATAAAAAAGAAAGAGAGAGAGAGATTGCGATTTAAGGAGTTGGCTCATGTGATTACGGCGTCTAGCAAGTGAGAGTCTGCAGGCGGGTCTGCAGAGGCTGGAGCCCCAGGAGAGAGCCAACGGGCAGTTCCAGCCTCTCACTGGAGGCAGACCAGTGTTTTGTTCTATCCAGGCCTTCGACTAATTAGATGAGGTCCACCCACATGACAGAGGGCAACCTGCTTTACCCAAAGTCCACTGATTTAAATGTTAATCTCATCCAAATACCCTTACAGAAATATTTAGAATAAAGTTTGGCCACATATCTGGGCCCCATGGCCCAGTCAAGCTGACACAAAAAATTAACCATCGCAAGGCCCCAGATGCGCCTTATTCAACTCCCTCATGTAGAAATTAAGAAACAGAGGTCCGGAGAGGCCCAGTGGTCTGTCCAAGGCCACACAGCAACGTAGCAGCAGAGCACAGCTGCCTCCATCCTGTCTCCCTGGCCAGTGCTCTCAGGACAGTCCCCTTGCTCCCGTGTAGCTCATGGGGACTCAGGGACTAGATGGGACCAGGAGCCACAGGCGACACCCCTGAGAAATCAATCGCCGTGAGAACAAATGCAGGCTGGCAAGGAATTTGCATATCATGTACATGTTGTTTCCTAAAGTTCCAAATACACTGAAATTCCCCAGTTCCACCTTTTCTCCTACAGTCGCCTAGTTTCAGTTCCATCTGTTTGGAAGGACTGGCTCTCTGGGGTGGGCACCGGCCAGCCTTTCCCTCACAGGAGGCTGCGTGAGCCCCGGGGCCCGGAAGCCCTTCCTCAGGGGCCAGGAAGCCCTTCCTCTGACCCACCCAGGTCCCCGGCCTGTGAATGCACCCCTGCCCATGCGGGACTGCTCTCAGGTGCTGCACGAACATTTTTTATTTTAATAGTCATGTATTCATTTGTATGTGGCTCTGAATTTACAACTGGGGATGCCGGCTTCCCATTGACGGTGGTGATGTAAAGTTTTCCTTTAAACTAAATTTCAGTTTTTTAAAAGTGAGTCAATGGAAATAAAAATAGTAAGTTAATAGCAGAACAGGCAGGGTGTCAATATGGCCAAAATAGAGGACAAGTGACTGGGTTTTAGTCATGCGGGACTGATCGGAACATCGCTTGCCACCATGTCAGCCAAGTTCCACTGGGCCTGTCAGCAGAGGAGACGGAGGCCAACGGGAGGTGACCTTACGTGTCGGGAAGAAGCGTCCCACCAGCACGGCTGGCCCAGGCCCACGGCTCCAGCCCCCTGCCCCCAATCCTGCAGGCCCAGCTCCCGTTCTTGGGATCCAGCATTGATCCACACGGCATCCCCCGGGACACATTTTCTGCCAGACCTCCCAGAAGGGGGGGTTTTCCCACCCAGACCACCCACCCACATGGAAGCATGCTGTCTCTCCACACATAAAAGCCTGCAAGGTAATTAATATCCCCACATTTAACTCGGCTGTAATACTCTCGCCGTTAATAAGCTGGCTAAGAGTTCCGCTTGAAATTAATAACTTGCAAATGACCCAAGAGCCCTCGTTTCATACCTTCTTTTTTTAAACAAAAAAACCCCACAGAATTTAAATAGAAAAGCAATTTTCATTTACGAGCCAGGATCATTATTCATAACTGGAGAATCGTAAGGAGTAAAAGCATCCTCCACTTAATTAGAATCGCGAACCTCACAAGAAAGGGGGGACTGTATCTAGCACAGGGATGAGGAGAAGGAGGTGCAAATCAGAAGACCCCCCCCGCCCCCGTTAGCTGCAGGTCTACAGGGCCATGGGTGGAGAGAGACCGGTGTCCCTGCGTCTGCTGCAGTGATCTCATCCAGTACCTGCCATCACGTCGGGATTGAGGCTGGCAGAGGAGAAACAGGCAAAGACACCAGCGTGTCATATCCGTGTCCTCAAGACACAAGCGATCAAGTCTAATCTTGACTAGAGGCTCAGGGATGAGAGGGAGCATTCGAGGCAGGAGGGGGACAGGAGGAGAGAGCTGATGCTTTCTCCCACAGTGCTGGGGCTGGGCCTGTCCTCCCCGCCCCCACTAGCCATTCCATCTCAGGTACCAGACGTTTGGCAGATATGGTCTCATCTTTCCATCACAAGCCTCTCAAAATGACCCCTCCTTGACTTCAGGGAGGAGGAGATGCGGCTCAGAGAGGCTGATGAACTTGCCCTTGGGGTGCCCAGCCCAAGAGGGTCAGAGCTGGGAAGTGAGCTCACAGTCCTTTGACCGCAAGCCTGGTGAAGCCCCTCAGTCGCCGGCCCCTTCCATCTGCACAGCAGACTCTGCAGGGCTGGTTCTCCTCTCCTCCAGCCCCTGGGCATCCTGCAGAGCAGACATCATCATCACACTTCACAGATTTGGAAACTGAGGATCAGACTAGCCGAAGGCAAGCCCTGGCCGGGGCCAGGACCGAGACTTGAACCCAGGCCTTGGGATGCAGAGGCTAGCGCCGGCCTCCTGCCAGGGCCCAAACATTAGGAAAGGTCATGGTTGAAACAAAACCCACCAGGTTCGGCTGAGCCCCCGGAAGGGACCAGATGTCATGACCCAGTACTGGTCCGTGGCCTGTTAGGAACTGGGCCGCACAGCAGGAGGTGAGCGAGCGAAGCCTCATCTGTACTTACAGCCTCTCCCATCGCTCACATTACTGCCTGAGCTCCGCCTTCTGTCAGATCAGCCGCAGCATTCAATTCTCCTAGGAGCTCGAACCCTGTTGTGAACTGCGCATGC
>CAUYQG010172654.1:0-20985 GCA_963574415.1 Tarsius wallacei
TATTTTCCTATCTATCTATCAAGGAAAGAGAGAGAGAGGACGCGAGAGGGAGAGAGGGGGGCAGACCGCCCGAGGGCCCCCCCCGAGACAGAGAGAGACAGAGAGAGAGAGAGAGAGAGATGGTATTGACTCAGCTAAAAAAATTGTTTCTGAAATAACAGCAAGAAGTTAGAATGGATATATGGCTATTCACTTTGGGCATCTTATTATGAATGTGGTATCAGCTTATTATATCATAAAGGAAAGGACAGGGCACAGTACTGGTTTTGGAGATTTGAAACTTTTAAATTATAATACTACAAACTGAGTGTCTAAATACCAAAGCCTATAGATTTAAGGTGCTTAAGCAGTAACCTCTATAGTTCTGCTCTCTATTCCACAAGTTTCTTGGTTGCCCTACATAACTTAATCTAAACACCAAATACTACAAGTCACCTTTGATTTTTCTCTTCTTCCAATACCCCAAATGTAATATAACTGTGCATATTATTGACTTTGTTTCTAAATAATATATGGACTTTGTCTATTTTTAGCTCCATTCTCACCATAGACTTCATTCTCTCACATCCAAAGAACTACAAAATAATCCAACTGGTTCTCTTCCTTTCATTCTAAATAATCTTCCAACAACAATTTCACCCACTAACTACAGGAATCTAAAAAAGTAGCAGCGAGGTAATGCTATCTCCCTTAGGATTCCCTCAGTAGCCTTCGATGATATTTACCATAGCATCCCATTCCTATGTCTGCAAAGCTGTGCATTATCTGTACTTGACATCTGTGATCTCATCTTGTTCCATACTTCTCCATGCTTACCAGCTGCACTGAGCTTTTATATCCTCTAAAAATCAAACTCTTCCCTGGTTTAGGCCCTTAGCATATGCTGTTATGCCTGGTAGATCTTCTCCCTCCCTCACATTAATGAATGTTCTAAAAGATGCCTGTCACCTGGACATTATCCATTTCAACACTCTGTTCTTTCTTTTCTTAATTCTACCCATCACAATTTGCTTAATGATTGACACTCTTAAGTACTAGAAAATTTGTGTTAAGTAAATAGGCAAATGTTTTGATAATTTTTTGTATATATTCCAATGGTTATAATGTAGTCCCTGAACTCAAGAAACTTGAATTCTCTCTGGTGTGTGTAAGCAACTTCCTATAATGATAGGTGGAATAATGAAACACTTATTACACAAAAAGCAGACTGCTCTCAAAGCAGAGGTAAATTGACTGTGAAGATAAAAAATGTTTTGGGGGCATCTTGAGTGATATTTGATGTTTAGTACAATAAGAGAGTAACTCAATATAAGTTGGTCATGTGTTTGGGACATTCTAAGAAAACATTCTTCCATGCAGTAACTCAAAATAGAGACAAATTTGGCTCTGCCCTCTCAGCATATGCCTGTCAGATCACTGATATGGGAAAAAAAATGTGGAGGAGCAGATGACAGTTTTAAAAGCATTGTTTCCACTCACAACTCATTGGTCGGAAGCAGTCCCTTCTAACAGCAAAGGACTTGACAGTCTGGTTGGAGTATGAGAACACCCAGGATTTGTAAATGTTCTTACTAACCCATGGTGAGGATGACGTTTGAGTTTTGAGGTGAGGTGAATCTATTAACAAGATGGAGGGTAATTAATGATTAAGATCTTCTTGAATTAAAAATATAATGTTACTATCATTAAAACTATACTATGTACTGTCTACAAATATGGAAGATACTTATATATTTCCCTTGTGTAATATACTCCAACGTTATGTCCCTTTTTCTTACAGAATGTTTCCTAATATATCACAATAATACTTTAGGGCTTAAATGTAAAACCTCTTGTGCTTCTTTGGGTCTACTTTAGATTAGAAAAAAAATATAGCAGAAAATACTCTTCAATGTAAAAACCATTTGCATTTTATCACTTACAAGGACATTGCATGGTTCCTAAAAATCTAGTGAAAATAAAACTACTCACTATCAACAATATAAATAACTTGTCACATCATCATGTATTAAACCACATTTAAGTTAGTACATAGAAAATCCAAATATGTGAACTGTTTTGTGCCATGGTATATGACCTTAATTTTATTTTACTTTTTATTGTATAGTTACACCAATTATTTTATTTTGTTCTTATAGAAACCAGATTAAAAAGTGAAAATACTAAATAAATACTTTCTAACAATTGTTCAGTCTACCTTACTGATACTTGACCTAAAACCAAAAGAAACATTTGGCTTTTCTATGAAGACTGAAAATAAAACAAAATCAAAACAATCATTTACCACTGGCTTAGAATATAGAATTATCAGAATGTAAAATTAGATCCAGAATTAGAATCTGGACTAGGATTCTCAGAATTTGGAATTTACAATATTAATGGCACAGGGCTAACCATGGCTAATACAAATATGCATTTCTGGACGCAAGGAGTTTTCTATCTTGGCTCTTTATATTTATTATGAATGAATGCTGTGTTAGGAGGCATGAAAACAACATTAATCTCTGTTAACATCTCCATTAGAGCTCTTGGGTACATTGTCAGTGTGCAATATTATTTTGATAAAAACCTTTATATCTAAGCAGGAACATATCAAGCAAAGTATGCTATAAATAGATGTGTTGTTATCCAGTCTTTGCTTTTTCAATTATAGAGCAAAGGTAAAATAGATTCAGCATAATTCATAAAAGCCCTAGGATTTCTAGACTGGTAAATGAGCATTGGCTTCAACTAAAATTTACCAGCCTATGTTTTGCAACTTTGAAGCCAATTCCTGACTTTTCCGCTCTAACTATGAAAGTCCTAAATGGCATCTTTCTCCAATATAGAGGTCTATGTGGAGGCTAAAATAACTCCATCTTGGAAGCTAATCTGCCATCTTAACTTTTTATTAACTCTAGTTCCAGGAATGCCTCTGAGATTTCCAGTGTATCTGTTGTTCCATGAATAAGATCATATACCAACTGTAGATCTTGACTTTAAATTAAAAAAAGTAAATTCTACCCTTAGATCAAATTCCTACCAATTTCCTCTGAAGTATGTATATACGTTTATGGTAATAAATCCCTGGGTCTGGAATGGGCATTGACTTAAGGAAATATTGTGGCTGGTTTGATCTTCTATTCAGACCTTTCAAACTTCATATCAGAAATAAAGCAATTGTGCTTTTTCATCATTCACATTTTCATGGAGTAGTACTTTAATTTCCTTCAAAAAACTTTTGCTTTGCACTCACAACTTGGCTGTTTGGCACAAGAGGCTTAGCTTTTGGCCCATCTTAGCTTTAAACATGCCTTCTTCACTAAGCTTAATCATTTCTAGCTTTGGGACTCCTGCTTTCACTTAAACACTTTGAGGACATTGTACAGTTAATTGGTCCAATTTCAATATTGTTGTGTCTCAGGGAACAGGGAAGCCAAGGGAGAGAGATATTTGGAGAAACAACCAATTGATGGAGCAGTCAAAACAGGCACAAAATTTAATGATTCAGTTTGCTGTCTTATATGTATGAGGTTCATTGTGCCCTGGAACAATTACTATAGTAACATCAAAGATCATTGATCATAGATAACTATAACAGAAATAATAATAATGATAAGCTTTGAAATATTGCAAGAATTACCAAAATGTGACACAGACTCATGAGTTGAGCACAGGTTAGAAAAATGGCATCAGGAGACTTTCTTAATTTAATATGGGGTTGACATAAACCTTCAATTTGTAAAAAACCCAGTCCCTGGAAATCTTAATATCTTGAAGCACAATAACATAAGGTATGCTAATATAAAATATAGGCAGAAACATTATATTATATGTATTTTAACTACATATAGAAATGTTTATAACCATATATAGTGCACATATATCAACACTATATGCTCATAACCATTATATATGACATATATATCAACTACATATATATGCACATATATGATGTTTATATCTATTTGAAAAGAACTACATTCTGGGAATTGATATGAAGCCTAGAAGAAATTTTGACAGAATAAGAAAATGAAAAGGATGATGTTATTACAGCCAGTACCTCTTCACTTCCTATTATAAGTTAAGGGTAGGGGATTCCATTTTGAGAAAGGCATTCCGACCTTATTCCTTGCCTATCTGGAGCTTGCATCTTAAGGGAGTGATAATAATATACTAAAAGGAAAGATTTATGTGTCTAAGTGTCTATGGTGGAGTGGTTTATGTTCCTTTATGTATGTTCATTGCAGCACTATTCAAGATAGCAAAAACATGGAGCCAACCTGGTCGTCCATCGAAAGTGGACTGAATGAAGAAGATGTGGCACATATATAAGATAGACTATTATGCAGCCATAAAGAAGAACAATAAGATGGCCTTTGCAGCAACATGGCTGCAGCTTGGGACCATCATACTAAGTGAACTATCACAGAAACAAATAATTGAATTCCCGCATGTACTCACTTATAAGTGGACCCTGATCACTGGTCACATGAGCACGAGGGTGGGATTGGCAGATGCTAAACACTGCTAGAGGAGAGAGGGAGGGAGAAATGTGGAGGGCACATAGCAAAGTACTAGGTATCAGGTTGAAGAGAGGGCCCGCTAAAAGCCCAAACCTCACCTGCATGCAACTTACTTATGTAGTAAATCCTCACTTGTACTCCACAACTCTAAAATAAAAAAAACTAAAAGAAGCCATTTTAAAGAAAGAAAGAAAGAAAGAAAGAAAAAGGACTTCCAGTGCAGAGAGCTGATTCACGGTGCAGTGAGGTATACAGGAAGGGTGCCTTGCCTTGTCAAAGTGGGCCAGAGGAGAACAGACATTAAGTCAGGAAAGTAGGGATATTTTTCCCTAAAGCTGTCCTAGTACTAAATTATTCTTACCACAGCCAAGAGACTATATAAACATCCTGCTTCCAAAATTAAAAAAAAAAAAAAAAAATGGGCCAGGCTTACTCAGACAATTATTTTACATTTTTCAATGACAAAAGAGCTATCATTTTATAATGAGTATAAATGTGGAAATTTTAGAACTGTAGTTTCTTGCCAAATGCACTGGGATACCTAAATTCTATGAGTGAAAATGTAGCTGTAATTTATTCGCTCCAGGAAATTTTCTCATTATGTGGTCTCAGCATTATAAGAACAAACCAAGCAAGGTTGGAAATCAAATCTATTGTCCAAGATTTGGTTTCTCCACAATTATTTAGACACATGTTTGAATTCTTTTACAGCAATTACCTAGCCCAAAGTTTTATATTATCTCAATTTTGCCAGGATTAAACTCTTTTTTCCAAAAATGCTGCAGAACAGTGTTATTCATAGAGAAAAAGACACTGATGTTTCAGATGAGCCAATTATATGGAATCTCATATTTCTGTGTTAGTTTTAGAAGAGATAATTTCTCTCTAAATACAAATTTTTTATCTGCCTAATGGAAATATCTAATACAACTTTAACAGTTATTTGAAACAGAAAAAAATGCCCCTGTAAGAAATCTAATTAGAAACTACTAATAATAACTTAAAATAATGTCCCCCTTTAGTCAAAAATAACAAGGACAGATATTGAAACCAGAGGATGAAGGAAAAAGGAAAATCTTGGATTCAGGTAAAATAGTCCATATATGTTATTAATAAAGTGGCAAAAACCACTGTTAATTCCCTACACAGCATGACAGCCTGATGATGCCCATGCTATTCTTTCTCATACGTAAAGCCCTTGACTTTGCCTTTATAGTACTTTACTACTTTTATTTAATTAATACCACTGTCCTCCGTACCTAGAACATAAACTCCATGAATGTAAAAAGTGTAGATTTTCTTTTTTCTGTCTGGCACAATATAAATCTTTAATATACCATTAAAGAAAATTATTGAGCGAATGATTAGAAAATTATTGTATAAATAAAAGAATTTTGATTATTTCTCAAAAATGAACCTGGCTTATTTTTTGTTTTCAATGTTGTAAGGGAAAAATACATTATGTATGGGGTGTTTTAAATGTCGGTGAAAACACAAACACACACACACGCATACACACACACATTAGGAATTGTGGAGACATATGGCCTGCAGTGATGATCCCACAACTAGCTGAACATTCCTGCCCTGTCTGGCTTCATGCTACATTAAGGATGACAATAAGGAATTTTTTGGCCAGGAGAGATGGCTCATGCCTGTGATCCCAGTGTTTTGGGAGGTCAAAGTGGAAGAATTACTTGAGCCCAGGAGTTCGAGACCAACCTGAGCAACATAGTGAGACCATGTCTCTGCACAATATCAAATACAAATAAATAAATACATACTTACATACGTGCATACATATTTTTCTGGTTTCACACTTTTGCATAGACTAAGATATTATTCACAGACTGGCGAACAGAAAACCTTACAAAAAATCAGATCGACATTTCATATTTTGAAAACCTTTTTGCTGTAATTTTTGAGGAGTTTTTAAATTAATGAATAAATAAATAAATTGACTGGGAGTGGTGGCTCACACCTGTAATTCCAGCCCTTCGGGATGCTGAAGTGGGAAAATTTCTTGATCACGGGAGTTCAAGGCCAGCCTGGGCAACATAAAAACCTTATCTTTGCAATTTTTTAAAAATAGCCAGGCTTGGTGGCATGTGCCTATAGTAGCAGCTACTCATGGGGCTGAAGTGGAATGATCTCGTGAGCCTAGCAGGTCAAAGCTGTGGATTAGCCGTGATCGTTCCTCTGAACACAAGCCTGGGCAACAGAATGAGACCTTGACTCAGAAAAAATTTTTTAAAAATCTATTTCCAATTATTCAAATAGTGAAAAAAATGTATTATGAAGAGCAAAAATAAATTATTAAAATCATATAGGGAGTCAATAATACAGCTCTTGAGATACATAACTTCTATAAAGCAAAACTTTTCAGTGTACTGAATAAGCAAACAATACCAGAAACAGGAAGTCCTAACTTCATGTCACTGATGGGTTCATGAAAACTATAATTTTAGGCAAAATTATGTCTAACAACATCAATTCTTTTTCTTCATCAATGTCATAATGAAATGACATGGAAGGAAATGACATTATTCTAAGTCCTGCTATATACATCATTTCTCTGAGTGACAGAGTTTTCAAGAACCAATCAATGACTTTAAGTGAGCACTTACTGTAGTTCATATACATTTCCCCTATTCTGTCCTGTAAAAGTATTCTAGTCTCTGATTAGACTGCATTCTGAGTGCTGAAAAAGTCAGGTTTTTTCTTTATGAATGTTTTGGGTCTTCTGGAAAATTGGAATGATTTGGAGTTGCAGTGGGTTCCGCTTTGGCACATAAAGACCTAATCAAGTGACAGGAGAAAGTGGAAAGAACAAGTTATTAGTTATTAGCAGACAAAGAGGAAAAATTCAGTGTGTATAAATTATTAGGGGCATTGACCCTGGGGAGGTAAGTTTTTGGCCTTGGTATGCATACCAATATCCAATCTTATAGAGAGCAGCAAAGAATATGAAATAAGAAAACAAGTCGTTAAAACTATAAAGAACTACATATATTTATTGTTTTTTTAAATACAATAAAAGCAGCAAATATACCTGGAATGGTATATCTGGAAACTTAATTACCAACAGAAAATTTAGAAAATTAGAGAATCAGTCATCAGGTGTTCTGGAATTGACCTCAATTTAGAACTGAATTTTGATGAAGAAAAATTGTTTTAATTCATGAAGAGGTTTCTTTTTTTTCTTGTATATTTAATCCTCTCTCTCTCCTCAGAGGAAGGTTTCCAAAATATGGTCTTGATTTAACACTGTGAAAAACTAAAACCTTTAAAAAACGAAACCTTTGAAACTTGACCACTGTTTCAACTCTTCACTGTACTTATGACAGCTGGTAAGCTATACAAATGCCAGCTGTCAGATTCCATTAGGATTATATGAGAATCCCCTTTTGAATCCTCTGAAACTCATTGATTGATTCTGAGTATCTACCATTCCTATCATTTAAAGTTAAACTAGAAACCTGGGTGGATGGAGCTGTCATTGACATATAAGGACCATTAACTGTCTTCTATTATGCATTTATAGGAAAATAGTACCTTCTAAGGTATGATTGGTGCACTGAACTAATAATGAAAATGCTTTTTCCTCTGGCTTACTGTTTATCAATTGATGCGTGTACTCTTACAGGAGGAAAATATCAACGTTTTGAGCCTTGGCTTACTCCTCCACACTGCACCTAGTGTTTATGTTGATTGAATGCTAAGGGATATGTGAAATGCTAAAAGAGAAAAGCATCTTACTGGAGAATTACATATTAGTAATTCTCATCCAGGGACTGAAGGCAGAGTTACAGGACAATAACAGAGCTCATTTTCAGTATGGTATGATATTGACAGCATGATGAGCTCATCCAAAAAAAGAACATCGTCAAAACTCAAGAAATAGGAACCCTTTTCAAAAGCCGTAAGTTTGAAAATCTATTGGGCTCAGTTTGGAGCGTGTATGTATGTGTGTTTGTGTGTGCTTTCTTTTGCCAAGAATTATTCTGGAATAGTTACTACATGCAGATTTGTGGAGACATGACATTGTTAATGCAACTTATGTATATAGGGCATCATTTTTGTCATCTGAAAATTAAAAATATGACTAGCCTTTAGGGACTATAAAATTCCATCAAAGTTTAATTGGTGTTTAAGACACTATAAAATTCTCCTTAATCAAGATTTCATATGAAAATATTTTTTAAAAATAGATTTTTCTAAGCTAGCATCTCCCAGCCAGACACCAAAGGACAGCTACTAGATAATTCATTTACTTGATTTAATATCATTATTTTTCCTAATTTAAGATAATTTTACTTTTGGTCACTTAGGAAATAGCTATTAATCTTAGGGAGTATGGAAGAAAATTTAATATTTATTTTTTATCTTTACCTGCATTTTTGTTAATCAACTCTGAAACTGAAAACAATGAGGACTGAGAGTATAAAGAGAAATAAATGAAAGTTTAACAAGTAGGGAAAGTATTAATAAAACATATATTAACATAGACCTAAAATAAGGAAGACTGAAAACCGTAAACTTGAAAAACAAAACCTGGTATGATGAACAGAACAATGCCTCCTTCACCTCACCCCTTAAATGCACACATCCTAATCCCTGGAAATTGTGACTTTGTTGCCTTTAATAACAAAAGGGATTTTTCAGCTATGAATGGAAGTAAACACCTGGTATCCACCACCCCATTCCCCAGGTAGGATCAGTTTGAAAGTAGGAAAAACAGCAGCCCCCACCAACATTTTGGACACCTATAGTTGTCAAAAGTGGGAACTCCTGCAGCCCGCACTCCTGCAGTCCTCACAGGCACTCAGCCCCGCTTTGGGAATTTTTCTGGCATTCACACAACTCAGATTCTCAGATAAACTTCTGACCCCGTGCCCTCCCTTCTCCCCTTCCAGCCTGGCACAATTTGACAACTACACTACACCATCTTAGAACTAGAAATACGACTGGAGTGTGTTCTGTTCTGGAGACAAGTGGCCATGACACTCTTCCATCCCTGAAGCTTGGCCATAGTCAAACAATACCAGCCTGGTGGCCCAACATCCACAAGCTGAGCTGTGAGCTGCTGTTCCACGATACCCTGTGTTGTCAAGCAGTCATGGAACCATTCCAAGTGTCCCTCCTAGTTGCAGCTGCACCCTGCCCCTAGGAGCCTGAGCTAAAGCTCCTTGCTGCCTACTGGCTCCTTGGTGGAGTGGCTGTATCTACCTCACTCAATTGTGACTGCATTCTGTACCTCAGGGCCCAAGCTAAAGCCATGCAACCCCTTCTGAGAAAACAGTGCCTTGGAAGAGCCTCTCCAGGTACTCCCCTCAATCACTGCTTCACTCTGTCTTCCATGTCAGAACTGAGGTGATGCCCTACATCCTGGGAAAATGATACATTTGCTATCCAGAAGGGTCATATGCTTTTGTACTTACATTAAAGCAGCACCCTGCATCCCAGGGAAATGATGCCTTGGCAACTTAGAGTAGTTATAACTTAAGGGCCTAAGCTGAGGCACAATATCCCCTTCTTGGGAATCAGTGCCTTGGTCAAGACAAGCAGTTGAGTATCTCAGGGCTAAACTGATGTGGTAGTCTACCTCACAGGGAAACAGAGGCTAAGGTGAAACATTCTGCCCTACAGGCCAAACAACACTAGCACTCAGATTTTCTGGAGCTGAACTAGGCTTCTATATTCTGAAATGCCGAGACAACCACTCCCCAAGGAGGGGAATCATAGCTGTGCTGCTCTATACCAACAAAGCCCAAGAGACAGCTGCATTAT
Organism: Tarsius wallacei; assembly: GCA_963574415.1. Classification (NCBI taxonomy): domain Eukaryota; kingdom Metazoa; phylum Chordata; class Mammalia; order Primates; family Tarsiidae; genus Tarsius; species Tarsius wallacei. Next base: position 10,296 of record CAUYQG010172654.1, read on the forward strand.
GTCATTCTTGGGTCCTTGTAGCTGCTACTGGTCTCACAGAGTCGGGCATACTGCTGAGTTCCACTATTCCAGCGTACAGGGTCACCATTACTTGGCGATCCATTCCCAGGAACCTGAGCTGCCACTGAGCCCTACTGAGTCTTATTCCCAAACTGAAGCCGTAGTCTTCTCCATAGGCATAAACCTCCACTGTTCCTTTCCTTCTTCAGAGCTAGGCCAAGGCCGTGCCCTGGCCCCAGAGGCATAGGCATAGCTAAAACATGTATCACTGGACTTAAGCGGCTGGGGGTACCCCAGAGTCCCAAATCTCAGCTCTGTAGAAAATCTACAGACAACCTTGCCTCAAAGTATGAACTTGTACCCCAAGATCCAAGTGTCACAATAAGTTTGAAAGACTGTGAGCCTAAGACGCCCAGCTCCACAGCCCCTCAAATTACCTGTGTTCTGGAACCTAACACCACTGCAGCTGCTTATTAGCTATGTCTAGAACCAATACCAAGAGCTTTCCCCTCAATTAACTCTCCCCATTGTAGAGAAAATGAGAATCGGAGGACCCTAAAAGTCACTGCCAATGAGGGCATTAACAACCTATACAGCCACTGATGCTGCCACAAACTTCTATAGCCTAGGCCATTCAGGTACCCACACTAATCAATGACATTTGGTTGCCTCTAAAGAAGCTGCATAGAGGCTATACCACTTCATTGAAACCAGAGTCACTGTACCATTCCCAACCAGCACACTGAAAATTATCTGCTTGTGAAGATCAAAAAAAGAGTAGTGGCATTTCTCTACAAAAGCGACTCTATAAAGTTTGGAAGATTTGATTGTTTCATGAAATGAGCAGACATCAAGGCAGAAATATGAAAAAAACCTGAAAAAGCAAGGAAATATGGCACAACCACCAACAACAAAAAAACCAACAATAACCATCCAGTAGCAGTCCAGATAGAGAAATCTATGAGTTACCAGAAAACAAATTTAACATAAATATCTTAAGGAAACTCAGTGAGATACAAAAGAATACAGATAGATGATTCAAGAAAATTAGAAAAACAATTCATAATCTGAATGAAAACATTAACAGAGATATCCTAAAAAAACATAATTCTTGCTGTTGACAAATTCAATGAATAAAACAAAAAATACTAAAGAAACTGTAACAGCAGACTGGATCAAGCAGAAGAAAGAATTTGAACTTGAACATAGATCATCTGAAATTAGTCAGAGAAAACAAAATAAATGACAGTAAAAGATGAATGAAGACAATTTACAAAACATATGGGACACCATTAAGTGAACAAACATTTGCATTATGGGATTTCAAGAAGTGGAAGAGATCAATATAGAGACAAAAAGCCTATTAAATTAAATAATTGTTAAAAACTTCCAAAGTCTTGAAAAAAATATGGACATCCAGATAGTAAAGCTCAAAGTTCTCAAACAGATTCAACTAAAAGAGGTTCTCACCAAGGGGTATTACAATTAAACTGTCAAAACTCTAAGACAAAGAGAATTTTAAAAGCAGCACGAGCAAAGTGTCTAGTCACATATAAGGGAATAATCATTAAACTATCAGCAGTTACTCAGCAAAAATCTTGCAGGACAAGAGAAAATAGGATGATATATTTAAAGTTCTAGATTAAACCTGCCAGCCAGGAATACTACACCTAGCAAACCTGTCCTTTCGTAATGAAGGAAAAACAAGATCTTTCTCAAACAAGCAAAAGCTGAGGGAATGCATCACCACTAGACTTGCCCTATAAAAAAATGCTTAAGGGAGTGCTTATAGTAGAAGCAAAAGGATGCTAATTACTAATACAAATAGTAATGAAAATACAAGATAATAAAATAGTAATGAAAAAACAAGGGGGATCCTCAAAAACCCAGAAATTATCTTAAAAATATTGCGTATTAGCCCTACATATTTAGACTTCACTCACCGTCAAAGTACTCTTCGTTCAATGCAATACAGATATTGAGATGCTTTTTCTACTTCTCAAAACACCTTTTAAACACATCAATATTGATGCCCTCTAGTGGTCCTGTTTTTTTTTTTTTTTTTTTTTTAACCTCTTCCACATTGGCAAAATGCTTCACTTTGAGGAGTTTTTTGATCAGGTAAACAACAACAACAACAACAAAAAGTCACTTGTGGGGCAAGATCGAGTGAATAGAATAGAGGATGGGGCATGGGGTTCGTGCCATTTTTGGTCAAAAACTGCTGAATACTCAATGAGGTGTGGAAAGGTACTCTCATAAATCATCCATTATAAAATGGGCAAGCACATTCAAAGAATCCTAAAAAAAAATTTTCTGAAGTTGAATACAGCCTCTTACAAGAACGCTAGTTGGTATACCGATGCAGATAAGTTCCTAGAATACTCACCTAGCGGGATAGTGGGGGAACACTGTATTACAAGAAGACTGCTCTCTGAAAAGTAATTCCCTTTTTTGGGGGGGCAGAGTGGTCCCCCTCATATATGAAAATATAAGTTTACTGGAAAAAGTAAATATATAGTCAAATTCAGAATATCACAAATTGTTACGGTGCTTTATAAATCATATTTATATCTAGTATTGAGGTTAAAGGTCAGAACAGTTAAAAATAGCAATAGTTACAATAAGCTGTTAAAATAACATGCAATATAAAAAGACATACATTTTGACACCAAAAATATAAATTGTGGGTAGGGTAAAAGTCTAGAGTTTTTGTATATGCCTGAAGTTAAGATGTTATTGTTTTAAAACAGTTTAATATAACTTTCAAAGATTTTATAAAAATCTCATAGTAACCACAAAGCAGAAAAAAATCTATAACGGATGCACAATTAATAAATAAAAAGGAATTAAAATTTAGCACTGAAGAAAATCATCAAATCACAAAAATAAACAAGAGAGAAAGAAAAGAAATCTACAAAACAACCAGAAACAATTGACAAAATGACAGCAATAGGTTCTCACTTGTCAATAATTAATCTGATTACAAATGGATTAAATTCTTCAAACAAAGCACATAGAATGGGTAAATTGATTTTTTAAAGATCAAAGTAATCAAACTATATGCTGACAAGAGAGCAGCTCTAGTCTTAAGATCACATAGAGGATGAAAATAAAAAATAAATAAAAATAAATGGTCACAATTTATCAAGCTATAGCATCTTTATAATAAAAATTAAAAAAACAAAACCAAAGAAAAGCCCAAGACCTAAAGCTTCACTGCCTAATTCCACCAGACATTTAAAGAAAAATATCAACTATTCTCAATCTTTTCCAGAAAATTGGAAAGGAGAGACTGGGCATGATGGTTCACATTTGCAAGCCCTGCATTTTGGGAGGCAAAAACAAGATAATTACTTGAGGTCAGAAGTTTCAAGGCCAGCCTGGGCAACATAGTGAGACCCTGGCTTTAAAAAATATATAAAAATGATACTTAGTTGGGTGTGGTGACTCATGCCTGTAATTCCAGCTATTCAGGAATGGCTTAACTGTAGGATGGCTTGAACTATGAGGTTGAGGCTGCAGTGAGCTACGATCATACCACTGTATTCCAACCTGGGCAACAGAGTAAAATACTGCTTTTTTAAAAACCAGAAAATGGAAGAGGAGAGAATTATTCAAAACTCATTCTATAAGACCAGATTTACCTTGATACCAAAACCAGGCAAGGAAACAACAAAAAAGAAAACTACAGACCAATATTCTGTACAAACTCAGATGTAAAAACCTCAACAAAATACTATTAATAGCAAACCAAATGCAACAACACATTAAAAAAAAAACCTTCACTATGATCAAATGGAAATTATTTTAGAGTTACAAGATTATTTCAACATATGCAAATCAATAAAAGTCATTCATTACATTAACAAAATAAAGGACAAAACTGTGATCATCTCAATACATGCAGAAGAAAATATTGACAAAATTTAACCTCCCTTCACAATATAATCTCTCAACAAATTAGGCAAAGAATGCATGTGCCTCAGTGCAATAAAAGACATAAGACAAGCCCACAGCTAATGTTATATTGAAAGAGGAAAAGTTGCAAGTTTTTGCTCTCAGATCAGGAAGAAGACAAAGATGATGCCACAGAAAACTGGAAATCCTAGCCAGAACAATTAGAAAAAAGAAATTTGCAGCAATTTGAATGGATCTAGAATCCACCATATTCAATGATCTATCAAAGAAATAGTTAACTGAATACCACATATTCGCACACCTAAGTGAGGCCTAAATATTCATCACAATACAAGAGAGGGATTGGCAGTAGCAGGACACTTCCAGGGGAGGGAAGGAGGGTAGGGGAATATAATAACATTAAGGTTACCTCTTCCTAAATCAGGGGAAGTGAGGACCAGTTGGAAGCCCAAATTTCACTTGCACTCAGATTACTTATTTACCTAATCCTGATTTGCACTCCCACTTCTTTACAATAAAATAAAGGGAAAAAAAAAGGCACTCAAGTAAGAAAGGAGAAAGTCAAACTGTCTCTTTTTAAAGGTGGCATAATCTTATATATAGAAAAACCCAAAGATTTCATGGTAAAACTGTTGGAAGTAATAAACAAATTCAGTAAAGTTGCAGGATACAAAATCAACATACAAAAATCAATAGTGATTCTGTATGCTGAGTGAACTAACTGAAAAAGAAATTTTTAAAAATCTCATTTACAATAGCTACAAGAAATAAGTTACATAGAAATAAGTTTAACCATAGTAAGGAAAACCTATACCCCACATCTTTAAAATAAAAAATTTTCTTAAAAGGAAGAAAAATCTCTACAATGAAAACCATGACACACTGATGAAGGGAATTATGGAGGACACAAAAATATGGTAAAATGCCCCATGCTTATACATTGTATTGTACATGGTATTAATACTGTTAAAATATCTGTACTATTCATAGTTATTTATAAATTTCATACATTTCCTATCAAAATATCATTTACATTCTTCAGAGAAATAGAAAAAAATTAATCCTAAAGTTTGGTATCATAAAACTTCCGACAACCAAAATAATCTTGAGCACAATGAACAAACCTGGAAAAATTATACTTTCTGACTTTAAAATATACTACAAAGCTATAGTTAAAAATATAGCAAGGTGCTTGCATAAACAAACAAACAAAAAAGCAAACAAAAACAGACACAGGGACCAATAGAAAGAATAGAGAACCCAGAAATAAATCTGCACATTTATAGCCATCTGATTTTCAACAAAAGGACCAAGAACATACATTGGAGAAAGGACAATATTTTTAATCAATAACTCTTGGTAAATTGAACATCCATATGCAGAGAAATAAATCTAGACTCCTATCTTTCACTATATATAAAAAAATCAATTTATAAAAGATTAAAGGCTTGAAACTAAGGTCCAAAACTATGAAATTACTAGAAAAAAACAGAGGAAATGATAGATGACATTGGTTGGAGCGCGAATTATTTTAAATAAGACTTAAAAATACAGACAACAAAAGCAAAAATAGATAAATGAGCTTACATCAAACTAAGAAGCTTCTGCACGATGACCACTTGCATACCAAATCTTGAATTGTACCCCATATCTTTAAAATAAAGTCAAAAAAGTAAGGAAAATAAATAATAAAGAGAGTGAAGAAGCAATTTACAGAATGGGAGAAAATATTTTCAAACTATGCATCTGACAAGGGGTTAGTATCCAGAATAGTCAAGAAACTCAAACAACACAGGAAAAAATTACCCCTAAATAAAACAATTTTAAAATAGGCAAAATAACAGAATAAACATTTCTCAAAAGAAGATATACAAATTGTCAACAATCATAGGTATACCTGTAATCTCAGCACTTTGATAGGCTGAGGCAGGAGGATTGCTTGAGTGCAGGAGTTCAAGACCAGCCTAGGCAACATAGCAAGACCTCATATATACAAAAATTCAGAGAATTAGCTAAGTGTGTTGGCATGCATCTATAGTCCCAGCTACTGAGAAGGCTGAAGCAGGGGGCTTACTTGAACCCAGGAATTCAAGCCATGCGATGGATCATTGTTCTACCACTGCATTCCAGCCTGGGTGACAGAGTGAGACCTTGACTCAGAAAACAAAGAACAATAAAACAAAAACAAAATGCCAATAGATATACATATGTGCGCACACACACATATATACACACACATATATATAAATGCTTAACATTACCAATTATCAGGTATATGAAATCAAAACCACAATAAGATAGAAGCTCACTCCAGTTAAAATGGCTATTATCGAAAGAAACAAACAGCCAATAAAAAGACAAGTTTTCTTGAGAATGCACAGAAAAATGAATGCTTACACATTGTTGGTTGGAATGTAAATTAGTAGAGCCATTATGGATAAAAGTAAGGATATTCTTAAAAAATTAAACTTAGAACTACCATATGATCTAGTAATCACACCCCTGTGTATATTCACAAGAGAATGAAATCAGTACATCAAAGAGATTTCTGTACTGTCTTGTTTAATTCACAATAGATCATCTACTGGTCATCATATAAAACCCAGTATGAATAAAATTACTCTCATTTCATTTCTCTTTTCACAACTCAATGCTCTACTTATAGTATTTTATCTTCTTTTTATTAACAGCATGATAATGTGTATGTGAAATGGTCACACTGAAGATACTAATCTCTAAGTAGTGAGGGAAAGAATATTGTAGGATCTCATGAATATTTCTTTCTTGGTTAATCCATATTATTCGCTCATGGGGGATGCTCTATATGTTTTTCTTTACACATATATCATTCTAGGTAAAGTTATCAAATGAGATACCCTTTTTGCAGGAGTACACATGTGAAACAGGCTAGATAAGTCATTGTATCACATTTTCCCTGGACACATATTGATTAGTAATGCATTGAGTACAGGAGATTACTTGAATTTGACAGGAAGTTTTCTTCCTCTGTCACTATAAGAGCATGAGGATGAAAATGCAATAAACCAACTGAAGCCATTGTTTTCAACTTGTAGAGACAATATAGTATAATAGAATAAATCCATATGCAAAAGCAAAAGCAGGAAAAAAAAGCAAAAGAGAAATACTTGAGAAGAAAGCAAGATAGAACACTGATGATGTCTGAAACAATGCCCTACATCCATCAGTAGATCAAACTCATTCAATAAGTTCAGGGTTTTGGCACAGTGAATTCCTTTGTATGTCTAAAAAATTTGAGCTGCCACTCAAAAGTGTTAGTGCATATGAGGATTATAATGGTACTGACCAATAGTAAATATATTTTTATTTTTTTTTAATCTGAATTCTAGCCAATGTTTTTAGATTAAAGTCTACACTTAATTGATTTTTTAGAGGAAGTAAAAAAGTGAGTTATTGATGACAAAGGACACATCCAAAAGAAAAAAAATTACTCAATGACTAAGATGTAGACATATAAAATAACTGAGTGTATGTGAGGGGGATAGAAGAAACATGAGTTGAATGAAAATGAGAAATGAAAGGAGATAACATAAATTACTAAATACAAGAATTTGGTTAACATAGTAAACACCTAGTGCAAGTTTTGCAGAACAAAAATCTGAATAAAAATTATTGCTAGCCGGGCTCCGTGGCTCAGCCTGTAATCCCGCGCTTTGGGAGGCTGAGGTGAGTGGATTGCCTGAGCCCGCGGCTTCGAGACCCACCTGGGCAACTTGGTGAGACCTCATCTCCACAATAAATCAAAAATTAGCCGGGCGTGGTAGCGTGCGCCTGTAGTTCCAGCCACATGGAAGGTAGAGGCGGAAGGATCGCCAGAGCCCAGCAGGTTGAGGCTGCGGTGGCCGGGAGTGGCCATTGCACTCCAGTCAGGGCGACAGAGTGAGACTCCAACTCAAAAAAAAAAAAAAAATTATTGCTAAACTTTGAAATAACTCAAAAACAAAGTCAAAAACAGCATGCTCTCAATAGGAATTAAACAGTCGGTACACTTGGACATAGAGTGAAATGATAGACATTGAAGACTCCAAGAGGTGCAAGGATGAGATGGGATTAGAGATGGGAAACTACCCATTGGGTTCACTCTACACTATTTAGATTATGGGTACATTAAAAGCCCAGACTCCACCACTATGCAATATATCTACGTAACAAACTGTATTTGTACCCCTGGAAATCTAAAAAAAAATTTAAAAGTTTTGATGTCAAAATTATTTGCAGACAGAATTATTAATACTATTCTGCCTATAATAATAAGGGTCATGAGAAAAGAGAATGACAACACAGCATAGAACTCTGGTGGTACCAGGAGTTTGTGCAACAATGAGAAACTACATATCTAAAAGAAAGATGAATCAATTAATATTCCAAACAGAAGCAATATGTTTTATTATGTATGAGTTATATATTACGGGGTACAGAATTTATAGTCTGCTGCTTATATTTATGCTAAAATCATCTCTAGAGTAATTTGCATATGTCTCATTATAGCGCATGAATTTAATTATTGTTAACAAATTCTTGGGTTGGCTTAGTAAAGTTATGAATTATAGATAACTGGCAGGTGTTGATATATACATATGCTGGTGTTAATGTATACATATGCTGGGAATTAGTGGTCCATATCTATTACCAATACAATATCATTGTACCACGACACAACAAGTCTTGTCAAGTAGCGTTCTTGAGAAATTCCCCTTCCTTATCCAGGCTCAGCAGCTATTAATTATAAAATATGTCTTCATAGATTAAATCAAGCTCAATGCATATTCAGTGTACATCCATGCCACCATCAAAGAGGTCTATCAAAGTGAAACTGTGAAAACTCCCCTCTTTTGGTTCCCCTTTCTGGGAAATGCACCTTGTTTTCTACAGAATACAGACCAAGTCCCTTTCCATGAACATTATTTCACTCATGAGGGGGCACATTTGGAGCACTTTGGCATCATTTCTTTCCTCTCTGAAATCTTTTTTTTTTTTAATGGAGAAGTTATTTTATTTATTTTATATTTTTTTAGCTTTTTAAATTTTAAAATTGTGGAGTTAGGTATACAATATTCATTGCACAGTTACCTTGTTGATGAGGTGTGACCCCCTTCCCCAGGTAGATTTCAACTAATATCAATCCCACCTCCCCGCCTCCTCTTCCCCCCATAGTTTCCTACTACTGTCAACCCTTTTCTTATAGTATTACAGTAGTTGTTCATGGTCCACTTATGAGTGAGAACATGTGATACTCAGTTCTTTATTTCTGTGAAAGGTCACTCAGTATTATAGACTCTAATTCCATCCAGGTTGCTATGAAATTCATGATGTTGTTCTTCTTTATGGCTGCATAATATTCCATTGTATATATGTACCACATTTTTTTTAATCCTGTCTTCTTTTGATGGGCAGCACGGAAGTTTCTATGTTCTTGCTATTGTGAACAATGCTGCCATAAACATACGTGTGCAGGTATCTTTTTCATAGAGTGATTTGAGTTCTTCTGGGTATATTCCCAGTAGGGGGATTGTGGGGTCATATGAAAGGTCAATTTTTAGAACTTTTAGGAATCGCCACACTGTTTTCCACAAAGGCTGTACTAGTTTACAATCCCACCAACATTGTAGAAGTGTTCCCTTTTCGCCACATCCTCTCTAGCATCTGTTATTTTTTGAGTTATTGATGATGGCCATTCTGACTGGAGTTAGGTAATATCTCAGTGTAGTTTTAACAGATACATGAAAAAATGTTCAGTCTCACTAGTCATCAAGGAGATGCAAATCAAATCTTTTAATTGTGTTTCTTTAGATGCTCTGAACATCTGAGAGTTTCTCCAGAGGTCCATATTGATTTATGCACCCATGCTTTGCAGATGCAATTTCCTTTGTAGTATCTCCACTCTTTTTCTCTCCTACATAAGTTGATTTAAATGCTGAGTTCTGATCGTCAAAAGTTTATTGTTTGTTCCATGAAGTTTCCTTGGGTTTCACACAAACTCTCCTTTCCCACCTTTCTTTCCAACTCCTGAGACATATCAGCACTGTATTGGAGCTATCTACTCATTTCTGTACCACATCTGTAACTGAGATTTTCATAATAGCATTTAATACTTTCTATTTTGCCTACATAGTAACAAAAAATGTGTTTGATCATGAGTTCCTTATTTGACTTCCAATATCGAAAACCCAACCTACACACAGTAGGGGCTCACAAGATTTTCCTACATTAACTAACAAATTTAGTAATCTACTGACTAGTAATATTGCAATTTTCTTTCTTTTTTTTATATGTATAATATTTTTTATTGTGATATTGAGGGGTACAGTTAAGGGTTAGGTACACAAATATGTCTCATTCAGGCACCCTTGTTGATAAGGAGTGTCCCCCCATCCCCAGGCAGGTATTTACTGCCATTAATCCCTTCCCTTATCCCCCCCCCCATAGTTTCCCACCACTGTCAGTCATTTTCTTGTGGTAATACGTTGGATGATCAAGGTCTATCATATGAGTGAGAACATGTGGTACTCAGTTTTTCGTTTCTGTGAGAGGTCTCTCAATATTATAGACTCTAGTTCCATCCAGGTTGCTGTGAAATTCATGATTTTGTTCTTTTTTATGGCTGTGTAGTATTCCATTGTGTATATGTACCACATTTTTTTAATCCAGTCCTCTTTTGATGGACAGCAAGGTTGCTTCCAGGTTCTTGCTATTGTGAACAATGCTGCAATAAACATACGAGTGCAGGTAT
>CAUYQG010172655.1:0-13045 GCA_963574415.1 Tarsius wallacei
GCCAAAAGGAAAAAAAAACAAACGGCCCCATTAAAAAGTGGGCTAAAGACATGAATAGACACCTCTCAAAAGAAGATATACAGGCAGCCAACAGACATATGAGTGAGAACATATGGTACTCTGTTCTTTGATTCTGTGATAAATTACTGAGTATGATAGACTCTAAATCCATCCAAGTTGTTTCCAAGTTCATATGTTTGTCCTTCTTTATGGCTGCATAATATTCCATTGTGTATATGTACCATATGCTTTTATTCAGTCCAGCTTCGATGGGAAGCATGGTTGATTCCATGTTTTTGCTATTGTGAATAGAATTGCAACAAACATGCATGTGCAGGTATTTTTATGGTAGAATGACTTGAGTTCCTCTGGGTATAAAGATGTGGTACATATACACAATGGAATATTTCTGCCATAAAGAAGGACAAACATATGAACTTGGAAACAACTTGGATGGATTTAGAGTCTATCATACTCAGTAATTTATCACAGAATCAAAGAACAGAGTACCATATGTTCTCACTCATAAGCGGGACTTGAACAATTGTCATAATACTATAAGAAAGGGATTGGCGGTAGTGGGAAACTGCTGGGGTGGGACTGGCAGTTGAGGGAAACTGCCAGGGGAGGGAGGGGCACACCTAGTCAGTAAGGGTACCTGTAAAATGAACATTTGTATACCTAACCCTGAATTGTACTCCACATCTTAAAAAAAAGAAAGAATAACAAAGTAGGTGTTTAGTGAGCATAGAGAAAGTAAATGAGTAAGTAGAAATGTACTTTATTCACTTCTAGCCCCTTCTCTTCCAAGATCTACACGTAACTCTGTGTGAAGACGAGGGAGAGGGAGGACTCCCTGTCTCTCCTTTTAATGTAGGTTCCTAAGAGGTCTCAGTGAACTCTGTGTCCAGTCTGGATGGCCTGGACTTTCCCTTCATTAATGAAATGCTTTTTCCTATGCCAGTCTGAATGAACATCTTCCTGGCGACAGGAAGGAGGTAGATTGAAACGTGTGCCACCTGGGGCTCTTGTGTTGCCTTTCTCTCTACTTCTACCCATTTCATTAGGGCCTCATGGCTACGGCACATCAGGCAAAAGCTTTTCAGAGCAGACACACGGTGCTGACACAGGACAGATCGTGACTTGAGTTTGGTGAACCTCTGGAATGAATAGACTGGCATGATTTCGGATGCCTAAGTAACTAACTGCCTGCCAAATTGTTGTTTCTGCTGTTGGTGTGAAGGTAGTGCATTCTGACTTGACCCTTGTCCCAGAAGCCAGGTCCTAACTCAGCATGTGTTTTCCAGACCTTCTTCCCTTTCACAGACCTTACGGCAGCCCATCCTTATAAACTGTTCAACTGTGAGTCTCCTTTAGACCACAGCCACCCTCCAAGCGTTCTTTATGCCAGGATCCTGGGACCAACATTTACATTCCTTGAATTTGTAAGTCTTTTCTCCTCAACAGCCCACATGGTAGTCATTTCGATAACAGCCCATTCTGATTTCATGAAAACGTCATTTTCTTTTCTGAATGCTTTCTTCAGCGGTAGTTTCCTAAGCAAACGTATGAGCTGTTTGCTTTGCTTTCAACCCTTATGCATTTTTAATGATTTACAAGGAAAAAAATTTTCCCCTCCTCCTTTTTTTATAATAAATTTAATGACTTAATGCACATCAACTGGAATTGTTGGTTTGTGGTGACGGTTTTATAATTCCAAGATCAAGGGGTTTTTTTTTCCATTTAATTATGCACAATAACTCTCATGGAATATAATGCAATAACAAAAACATGCACCAATGTTGGCATAAGAGCCTGTTGTTTATTAGTATTGGTTCTGTGCTTTATGTTTGAAATAAAATATTTGGAGCTAATGTTGGCCATGTTTCCTCCAAACTAGATAAAAAGAAGAAGAAGAAAAAAACTTTCTCTCTGAAAATACCATGTTCCAATCTTCAGCGATAAAAGCCAGCAGCTCTTGAGATATAAAATTAAATTTTATTTGTAGAAAGCACTGTGCTGTGTTTTGTTGCTTGCTCAGAGTTATTTTTTAATACTAATAATTTAATAAAGTGGAAGACCGACACATTGACCTGTGTTCTCCAAGGCACCAGAGTATTTCCTGGGGTTAAAAAGCATAGCTTGCTGAAAAGTTGTTTGTTTTACATTCTACCCTGTTACTTATTTCTCTTACTTACTGCCAGAGCTAGCCTTTGCTTTTAGAATCCTTTTTGAATTTTGAAAAATATTAAGTGGTTGAATTTTCAGAATCTGCAAGTCAGGCCTTTAAAACTCTGGTAAAGACTGGTTTTCCTAAGATCCAACACATTCAAGTTTTGTATTGGTGAATAGTAAAATTCTTTCTATCCTATGGCTTAAGAAATAATTAAGAATTTTTTGGAAGAAAGGAAGTAGATGTCTTGTCTTATCAAACAAATTCAGCACGGAGACTTGTTTAACGTTTTCACATTGATGGGGAATATATTTCGGTCATGAGATGAAAGGGACCATCCAAAGTCCCTTCGTGGAAAAGCTAGACTGAGGAGAGTTTCTGAGAGGTTGGGTATTTTGCAGTGGGGGTGGAGCAGGGCTTCAGAGTACGCAGCCAAGTTGGAGCTAGAAGACAGTGCATAGGCACAAAACCAAAGGCAAAAATTCTAAATGAAGCATCAGTCTGAAGAAGCTAGGTAGGGAGATTGGAATCAGGTACAAAGTGACAAGATAGAATCTGCAACCCCCAGAAGGCAGCAAAGATGGAGGACAGAGACAGTGCCTGAAGAGATAGTCTGAGGTCCTGGGGAGACCCAAGGGACCCTTTAGAGAGTGCCTGTGTCCTGGCGTGGAAGGGAAGTACAACCCAGTGGTTAAAGGCACCACCTCTGCAGCAATACAGCCATGGGGTCAAGTTCTAACTCACTGCTCGCAATGAGATCACGCTGGGCAAGTCATTTTACTCTCTAATTCTCAGATGCTTTATGTGTGAAACGGGCTGAGTAAAATAAGCCACTGCATAAATGCTGTTGTAAAATGTGAACAAGAAAATGCTACTGTTCGTTCTAATTAGTGCTGAGTCAGACAGGAAAAGCTACTGAGTCAGATTCTTTTAATGTAAAAATACCGCTCTTAACTCTACACATACACACATTTACATCAATAGAAATACATAGATTTTTGTGACAAGCATCATCGTTATGTTTTTATCTTAAAATATGATTATTTATTTCTAAACTTTTTCCTTGTATATAACCATTTTTACTGAGGTGTAATAATCAAACCGTGAAGTGAATGGTACACCAAGAAACCATGACCACATTCAATCATCCCAGAAATCTGCCTTGCGCTTTCTCCCAGCTCAATCTTCCCACCATCCCATTATGCCAGAAGCACATGCTCTTCGAAGATATCACTACAGATTAGGTTTGTTTGTTCTAGAACATCATAGAAACAGAGTCAAACAACATATATTCTTTTGTATCTGAATTTTCCTCCTCAGAAAAATGTTTTGGAGATTCATCTACATTGCTAGTTATATCAGTGGTTTGTTTCTTTATTATTTATTCATTTTGAGTTGGAGTCCCACTGTCACCCAGGGTGGAGTGCAGTGGCATGATCACGGCTCATGCAGTCTCTACCTCCTGAGCTCAAGCAGTCCTTTTATCTCAGCACCATGCTGTGACCACTGGCATGTGCTGCTATGCCTGGCTAATTTTTAAAAATTTTTTTGTAGAGACGAGGTCTTGCTATGTTGCCCAGGCTAGTCTCAAACTCCTGGGCTCAAGCAATCTGCCTACCTCGGCCTCCCAAAGTACTGGGATTACAGGATTGAGTCACTGTACCTGGTTTGGTTCATTCCTTTAAACGATTGAGAAGTACTTCATTTTATATCATAATTCCTCCATTCTATCTGGAAATTTGCATTGTCTCAGCCTGGGGCTATGATGAGCAAAGTTGCTATAAACACACTTATGTACATCTTTGGAAGCATATGTTTTTACATTTCTCTTGGCTATTTACTTATGAATAAATTGCTGGTCATAAATAGATTAGGTTTAGCTATAGAGGAACTACCAGACTGATTTCCAAAATTATTATACCATTTTACGCTCCTGTCAGCAAGGTATGAGAATTCTAGTTGTTTAAATCTTTAAAAATTGTTGATGTTGTCAGTCTTTTAAATTGTAGACATTGTAGTGGAACTATGGTTATACTATTATCTTAACAAGCTAACCTTTTTATCATTACGAAATATCCCTCTTTTTTTCTGGCAGCACTCTGTATTGAAGTCTACTTTATCTGATATCAACATATTCACTTCTGTTTTTTCATATATAATCTTTGTATGGTATGTCTTTTTCATCATTTTACTTTTAACCTATGTCTTTATACTTACACTGGATTTTTTCTTCTTATAGACAATATATATATATGAGTTTTTCTATTTTATCCACTCTAGCAATCTTTGCCTTTTAATTGAAGAAAGCGTTTAGTGGTTTATATTAACATAATTGCTAATTTGATTGGGTTTTAAAGATGTCATCCTACATTTTTATCTAATTGTCCGATGTCTTCTTTGGTTCCTTTTCTCTTCTTTCTTACTTTGTATTGTAGCAAGTCAGTTTTTTGTTTGGTTAATTTCAGCTATTCTATATAATCTTCTCTACTGGTTTGTAGCTATACCTCTACCTCTTTGTTTTATTTTAATTAGCTTTTAGTTTATTTTTCTGGCCTTGTTTTATTTACTCAAGCAGCAGCTTTTGACATAGTTGATTTTTTTTCTATAGATAATTTTTTTCTTTTATTTTAAAGATGTGGGGTACTATTCAGGGTTAGGTATACAAATGGTCATTGTACAGGTAAAGTTTGGGCCTCACTTTTGTCCCCACGTCACCTGGTTTGAGATCAGGCTACCCTAATTGATGAAGTGTGCCCCACTACTGCCAATCTCTTTCTTACAGTATTATGATAATTGTTCAGGGTCCGCTTGTGAGTGACATAGTTAATAATCTCTCTTCCTTGAGACAACTTCTTCATGTGACTTCCTGGACACCATACTTGCCTGGCCTTTTTTCTGTCTTTCTGGGTGCTTCTCAGTCTCTTTTGTGGATTCCTTCTCATTCTCTGACTTCCAAATTTTAAGGTCACTCTTAGGGTTCAAAGGGGGTTCTCAAATCCCCTTTTTGAGTTGGAGTCTCACCCTAGGTACCCAGGCTGGAGTGCAGTGGCACGCTCATGACCACCGTAGCCTCCATACCCTGGGTTCAGGCGATTCTTCCATTTCAGCCTTCTGAGTTGCTGGAACTACAGATGCACACCACCATGCCCAGCTAGTTTCTTTTGTGATTTATTGTAGAGATTGAGTTCTCACCAAGTTCCCCAGTCTCAGGCAATTCTCTCGCCTCGGCCTCCCAAAGTGCTGGGATTACCGGCTGAGCCATCACACCTGGCTGAACCCCCTTTTAAAAATATATTCTCCCTGGGTTACCTCATTGTTTCTCAGAGTTTTAAATTCCTGAATTTGTATCCCCATTTTGGAAACTCTGCCTTAAACTTCGGAACTGTGTATTTCATTGCATACTTACCATTGTTTCCTTGGAAGTCTAATAGACATCTCAAACTTAATGTGCCAAAACTGAGCTCCCAATATTCCCCATCCCTCCCTTCATCTCCATCCCACCCAATCCACTTCTTCCCACAATCTTCCTTATTTCAACTAGCAATTCTTCTACTTGCTCAGGCCAGAAACCTTGGATTTGTCCTTGACTCTTTCTTTCCCTTATACCTCACTTCTGACCTATCAACAATCCCTGTCAATTCTTTCTTCAAAATATTTCCATCATTCAGCCACTTCTTATCACCTCCATTGCCAGCCCAGATCAAGTCACCTTCAACCCTCACCTGCATTATTGCAGTGGCCTCCTAACTGGACTCCTGCTTCAGCCCCTGACTCTTGCAATGTGTTCTCAACACAGAAGACAGACGACCCTGTTAAAACACAAGTTAGGTCATGCTGGTCCTCACCTTAAAACCCTCCAAATTCTCTTCCACCTTACTTAGAGTGATGGAATGGTAGAGTATTTTATATCATCTACAGGATCTTGCATGGTCTGGATTTATAGCTACTTCCACATACACTTTCATATGACCTGATATCACATGTCACCTTTTTAGAGAGGGCTTTCCTGACTATACTCTATATAAGTAGCACACTTCCATAACTCTATCTTTTCCCCCGCCTTATTTTTCCTTCACAGAACTTTCTATTACCTGAAATTATATATTTACTTTTTGATTATTTGTCTAGTTCACTAAGATAAAGGCTTTTTAGCACTAGAATATGCATACTAAACAAAGACATTGAAAATATTTGTGTAATGAATACCTTTTGTCATCTTTGGTATTTTTTTCCAACTCATTTGTTTTTTCATAAATGTGTGGGCTCTATTTCTGCTGCTTTAAATTAAAAAAAATTTTTTTAATTATGTTTTTATTTTAAATTTTTATGAATACATAATAGTTGTACATATTATGGAGTACATGTGATATTTTGATACAAGCATACTATGTATAATGATCAAATCAGGGTAATTGAGATATTTATCACCTTAAACATGTATCATTTCTTTGTGTTAGGAACATTCCAATTCCACTCTTCTAGTTATTTTGATATATACCATAAATTATTGTTAACTAGAGTCACCCTATTGTGACTACCAAACACTAGATCTTATTCCTTTTATCTAACTGTATTTTTTTTTTTTAACCAATTAACCATCTCCTCCTTAGCCCTCCTTCCCTACTACCCTTCCCAACCTCTGGTAACCACCATTCTACTCTCTATCTCCATGAGTTCAACTTTTTTTTTAGCTCCCACATATGAGTGAGAACACATGATATTTGTTTATTATGTATGTATATGTGTATTTTAAAGAACACATCTCATATCTTCATCTATAGACTTTTGGAAGACAGTGACCTAACTTAAACATCTTTTATTTTCAACTTGTAGTGTAAACTTCCCCTAAAGGATAGTCTCTCGGGCAATATTTCCTGATCAATTAATTGATTAATAATAGAAGAAAAAAAAGTATTTTTCCAACTTGTTTATTTGTTTGTACTTGTATGTATGTATATCTTTAACAAATAATTCCTTTCCCTCTATAGGCTTTTGGAGGATAGCAACCTGATTTAAATATCTTTTATTTTCAACATATAGTACAGACTTCTCCTAGACTATTTTTGTATATGTGATTTTTTAAAAATACAGAAGACTAAAAGTCTAATTCTGAAAAGGTCCAGTCATGTGAATGACAGATTTGGGGTATGACTGGGGACTGGAATGGACACAGAGCTCTTTCAATTCTGTCGAACAAAGCCACAGACTAATGTTAAGGAATGTTTGTGTGATCTCTCCAGTGTGGAATCAGTTACCCAAACACAGGAGTCTTTACAAAGATCCAAAATAATCATAAAACCATTATAACCACAAGACCTCTTTGGAGTTATCCCCTCAATAGTGAATGCTGCCTTTTCAAGCCAACTCTCATATTGAGAGAAGGGTTGTAATATCTCCAGCCTGGAAGAAATCCCTGTTCCTGTGGCTCATTTACTCCATCTCTGTGGTTCTTGGAAAGAAGGATGGAGTGAAAGCCACCCCAGGCAGTAGACTGTGAATTCTAGTCTTGAGCAATGTATGGAGAGCTTCAATAAACTTTGGACGTTTAGCTAGTCTTCATTCCCAGGAAATACTGCCCGGCTATCCACAAGCTCCAGTAAATTGTTTGCCATGGACCACTCTTTGATTTATAGTCCTGGGCATTCTTAGAATGCCATGTGGGTAAGGAGAAGGCATGACCACCTCACAAGAGCTGAGAAAGGAAAGCCTGCCCTTGAACTATTAAGTACCACGCATAAGAGCACGTCCTGTTTTAACACATATTACATGTGTACATCAGCACTTCCTGTTCTGATGCATAGCATACACTGAGCACATAGGGAGTACTCTGTAAATAAATACTACATGTAAATGAGAATGAAATAAGGCAGGAGAAAGAATAAGATTAAAGGAGGTCATAAAAAGCAAGAAGTGCCTTCTCATTGGATGTTGACTGTCTAATGGAGAGAGAGGAACAAGAATTCAGCTGATTTTAAGTTATAAAGCAGGGTTAGAACTTTTACTTCTCTGTGAATTCACACTTTTGCTTTTTTTTTTTTTTTACTTAAGTTTTACATTCTCTACCTTCTCTCTATAAGGGCAGACACTGTGTTTCTTTTAAAATACCAGTACTGTCACATTGAACTTCATAAGGAGCCTGACACTGGAATCCATCCTGGGCAAGCAACTAACTGACCCGACTGTAAGCTGGTCTAAGGATATTTCATGTTTGTATTCCCCACAGGGTCTAGATTGATGCTTGGCACATGTGAATGGTTAGTATTTCCTGAATAAACACCTGACTGAAAAAATATGAAAAGGCTTGATACCAATGGCATCTTTGTTATGTTCTTAGAATTCATTAGAAAAACAGCTCTGCTGGATGTGAAACGGAAGCATCAAGTCTTTCCCCATATTCATTAGCTTTCTCTCACCAATACAGCGTACAATAGGGGGAGTTTTCAATACTCTCAAACCTTCCTTGAAAACATTTCTACACAGATCACATCATGATCTATTTGCCATTTGTAAAGTAAAACACCGTCATGAAAAAAGAATATTTAATGCCATAAAGAAAAGTCCTACCTCTCCCAACTTATAAATGTCAGATTCCCTATTTTAGCTGCATAGGGACAAAAAGGAATCATAAAGTAAGATCATACCTTTCTGTGATTTTTGAATCACAATGGAAATTAAGAAACAAAGGTTTTCTTTTGTTTGTTTTTGTTTTTTATGAATTGGAGTCTCACTCTGTTGCCCAGGCTGGAGAGCAGTGGCACGCTCACCGCCACCGCAGCCTCAACCTGCTGGGCTTAGACAATCCTTCTGCCTCAGCCTTCCAAGTAGCTGGAACCACGGGCATGTGCCACCATGCCCGGTTAATTTTTCTTGATTTATTGTAGGGATGAGGTCTCACCAAGTTGCTCAGGCTGGTCTCGAACCCCCGGGCTCAGGCAATCCTCTTGCCTCAACCTCCCAAAGTGCTGAGATTACAGGCTGAGCCACCGCGTCCGGCCCAGAAATGAAGGTTTAATAACTCTAAACGTTTGCTCTTTGGGAAGTCTGCTATTTGTTGAGAGTGGAGCTGGCATACATTAGGGGGTAGACAGCTGAGGCTCCTTTTCATCATTCTGCCCTTGTGAATTCTCTTGCTCAAAAACTGTGCAAATACAATGTCTCCTGATGGCCTGACAGCATGAGACAAGGCAAAGCTTGAGGAGATGCGGGTCCCATGGTCCTGAGTCCTGTTCTAAGATGTAAACAAGGGTAACTAAAGATAATCAAGTGCTTGTATTGCCCAACCGCTTCTACTTTCTTAGGTCCCATGACTTTTGAGGGCCAATTTAAATACAATAAACAAATAAATAAATAAATACACTGCAGAAGGATAAAAATGTCTCTTCTTCAAATCCTCCAGAGAAAGAAAATTCTTTCTTTGACTACTTATACCATGGCATTGCACTCAGCACTCAGACATTTTGGAAAGCATTTTGGTGGTATCCACAGGGCAGCCACCATGTCTGAAAGCATTTTGGCACATTTGATACAATGAATAAAGTTTAGATATTTATTATGAACATTGATTCATACTCAATGATTTATTGACATCATTCACAATAAAGTTATTTGTTTCCAGACCTTCTGCCACAGATTTTGCAATCTCAATGTGCATACTTCATAGTTTACATTTTCACTTTTCATTATTTACTTGCATTTCTGCTCAAAGAGACACACATATGAGTGTGCATTTCAGAAATGACTACACAGCCCAAAAAATTAATGATACTCTCACAGGTCATTAATCGAGGCCTAGTTAAATAGTACTATGTATAACTGAGTAAGAATGGCCCTCTCACAAGTAACAACTATGAACTGTGGACAAATACAGAAAAAACAACTACCTGATGGTTCTAGAAGGGGAACTACAGTTAGCAGATTTGGGGAAAAAGTCAAAACTTAGAGACCAGCATGAGTAAGTTTCCAGTGTTTGTGGTTTTGCCTCATGGTGAGCTGTAGTCTAAAAACAGCTCACCACCTTTCTGGTCTACAGTATCAGAAACAGAGCCTGGGGTAAACACTGGTGTTAATCTGGAAGACCATTTTTAACAGCAGGGCATGCAGATTATTGGTTATTGAATTTAATCTCTGAAAATTTAATGAAATGCCCTTTCCCTTGGAGGGAAAAAAGATTATAGTAGAAACACACAAACCTCTACAGAATTTTCACAGTCTCTTAGAAGCCATTCATGATGTCTAGATTAAAAACAAAAACAAACAAAAACTCTGCTGTCGGATAGATTCCCTTTATGATAGGGACCAACAAGATTAGTAGAGCCAGTAATATTATGGATTTTTTAAAAAGTCATGATAACGAATAGCTTTAAGGATGAAGATGCCCTGATAACTTAATCTAGAGTAAATCTTGCACTTAAGTCTGAATAATCAATTGCAAATGTACAGAATGCCAAAGGTATGATGCATTGACCTCAAAAATAGAAAAGGGTTATGAAATTTTGTTGATAATAAACTCTACTATATACCATAAATAATATTATTTTGCCTTTATTATTTATTTGAAATTTCTTTTCATGGATGTAAGAGTTCAAGTGCAGTTGTGGTGAATTCTGGGCTTTTAGTGTACCCATCACACTAACAGTGTACATTGTACCCAATAGTTGGTATAATACATGCTTGCAAATGTAATCTTCAGTTGCCTTAATAGAAGTATATGCTTCTAGAACTACCCTGCACAATATAGCAGCCCCTATCCTCATGAGTCTATTTAAATTAAATTTACTTTCTTGGATAATTCACAAATCCAGTACATGAGTCACATGATCCACATATCAAGTGCTGAATAGTCACATGTGGTTAGGTAGCTGCTGTATTAGGCAGTGAAGATAAAGAACATTCCTGTCACTGCAGAAAGTTCTGTTGGGCAGTGCTGCTTGGACAAAAGAGGTTAAGAGTCATGCTGTGTTCTGCATTGGACAGAACGTACCTAGCATAGAGGACACATGTTATTTGCTGCTCAGAATCAAATTCTCCCGTTTCCTGGTAAAAGAATGCAGAGTGTCCTATGGGAAAACATCCCCTTCCCATTCTCAGTCACATGAATTTGGTGAGATCAGTGCCTCCCAATCCGGGAGGGGAGGTTATTAGCTTAATAGAGGAGGCTGGCTCCCTCTGGACAATACTGTGTAAAATTGGGAGCTACATCACCAAAGCAGGTTTTTGGATAGCATAAGGGGCGAGTCTAAGACCAGTTGGACAGCCACCTGAGGATGTAGACAAGACTGCATATTATAGAACAGAGAGACAGAGGGGAAACAACACTTGGTGACATTGAACCTCTGGATCAATGAAGCCTACACTTTTCCCTTCTGATTTAATGAGCCCATAACCTCCCTTCGGTGTACAAGTCACTGAAGTTCTGTTTCCTATCCCTGGCACCCCTGATAAATTGAGTTCAGTTGTGTGTGTTCCTGTTTGGACAATGATGCAGCATAATGGAATGTTTTTAAAGGGGAAAGACCAGGAAGGCGAAAGAACTTCAAGGAAATATTCCTCTTCTATTCCCATGACCAAATTAAGTCTTTATTCCCAGGCCAGTCCAAGTGGCTGATGTGACCATTTTGACATTTCATAAATTCCCCTGGGAAGAAGGATTCTCAAAGCTTCCAGACTTCACTTAAAGCAGTACGGTAGAAGGAATAAGATGATTTGATGAAGTCATTGAATTCACGGACCTCCCTGTATATTTCCAGGACCAAAAATAAGAGAGCAAATCATGTAAAATTACTTTCCTTTTAAATATAAGTGACATTCACATCAGCACAAGGCTGCATTTTAATAACCGCACAACTCCAAAATGTGTCACTTTGGTTGCATGATATTAAAAAAGAAAACCAGTGGATATTATTTTGTGTCATTTCCTAATCCAGTACATTTTTATAAAATTCTACAGATTGAGTTAATATTTTAAAGCCATGGATATAATTAAATTTGAAATATTCTTTGAATGTAACTCTTCTGGAAAGCTGATAGAAACATCCAATAAACGGCTGCAAAGAATTACAGAGTCTTGAGGGATAAGGTAGAAAGACTTTTTGTGTTCTTTCCAGGACTGTTTCCAAACTCTTGTTCTGTGGCTGAATCAACCAAAATGCTCATTTTTCCCTGCCCCACGCCCATTGGAATGAGAAAGTATAGATTCTTCAGAGGTTACAAGCTCTAAGGCAGAAGTTCATGGCCTGCACATAGGAATGACTTAGTGGGCTTTAAAAATATAAATACTATTGAACAGCATGAAAATATGATCCAGGCTGGGCTTAGTGGCTCAGCCTGTAATCCCAGCACTTTGGGAGGCCAAGGCGAATGGATTGCCTGAGCCTGCGGATTCAAGACCAGCCCGGGCAACTTAGCGAGACCTCATCTCTGCAATAAATACAAAAAAATTAGCTGGGCGTCGAAGTGCACACCTGTAGTTCTGGCTACTTGGAAGGCTGAGGCAGAAGGATCGCCGGATGCCAGCCGGTCAACATGAGCATGCCACTGCGCTCCAGTCTGGGCAACTAAATGAGATCCAACACACACACACACACACAAAAGATCCAGCTGTAGGTAGATACCCAAAAGAATTGAAAGCAGGGCTGGAACAGATACATGCACAGCAATGTTTATAGAAGCACTGTGTACGAAAACCAAAAAAACAACCCCCCCCCCCAAAATCCAAACAACAGAAAAGCTCCCACAGTGGGAAGGGACCCCAGGGGGTTGCCTGGGTTGTTTCTTTCATTGCTTTTGCTGTTGTTTGGATTTTTGGGGGGGGGGGGTTGTTTTTTTTGGTTTTCGTACACAGTGCTTCTATAAACATTGCTGTGCATGTATCTG
>CAUYQG010172657.1:0-18016 GCA_963574415.1 Tarsius wallacei
AACTGGGGGGGGGGGAGGGTGAGGGAGATGGGATTAATGGTGGTGGGTATGTATCTGAGGATGGGGAGTCACCTCTTATCAACAAGGGTACCTGAACGAAATATTTTTGTATGCCTAACCCCTAACTGTACCCCACAATAACATAATAAAATAAAATAAAATATAAAAAAAAAAAAGAACTCTCTCCAGCTTCCCCCAGGACTTCTCTTTGAGCTCTGAAAGCTTATTTTGAAAGTAAAAAAATTTTTCCTTCCTTTTGCATTCCTATTAAAGCACTCCTAATTCTCCCTGGGGCCACAAGAATGCCTCTGACTGTTCAAAAAAATGAGTCATAAAAAGGAAAGCACAATTGATTAATATTTCAAGGTAACTTGTTATTTAGTTTACCTTTTGTTTATGTTTCTTGCCACTTAGAATCAGGGAAATCTCTGGTGTTAGAGCTGAAAGATTACCAAGAGATTGTATAATCCAGGGCTTGCCTTTTATGTTTAAGAGAACCTGAGACTGGGCAGGGGGGTAAACCTAGACCCTGGTAGGTGATGTGAGGCCAAAGGAGGTAAACTGAGGCCCAGGGAGGTAAACTGAGCCCCAGCAAAGTAAAACAACCTATGAGCCAGTTTGTTTAATGATTGGACTGCTGGCTTTTCGCTCTTAGAGACATGATTCTCCTGTGAAATAAACTGGGGTGGCCTCGTCTGTTTCTGGGCCTTTTACCCTGTCTTTATGTTCCCATTGGCCTTTTTTTCCTCCTTATTATCTTCCTTCAGATAGGCTCTGCAGTTGAGGTCTCTTGGGTTCAGATTTGCTCCAGTTACATCACACAGTCACATTAGTAGCAGATGTGTCCCTAAAAGGCTTTGGGTTGTCTTCAGGTCCTCCGTGGTAAGTTGACCTTTTGGCACAGCTTGCAGGGTATATGGTCTTGGAGGGTGCATGCCTTCGGAAAGGGCAGCCATCTTTTTCCTGCCTCCCAAACTCAGCACCATGGCAGGTTCCCTCCAGCTGACCTGGGCATGCCTCTCTGCCTGCCCCCTCCTCCACACCCAGAGCATCACCACGAGTCAGAGATGTTTAGTGCATGCCTTCTGCCAGCCTTGGCTTCCCTTACAATAGCAGCAGTGTTTTCCCTGCTTGGATGGTGTTTGAATTAATGTAAACAAATAGGCAGAAGAGTTAGTTGGTGGACTGGAAAGGTTGGACTGGGGGTCTGTGCCAACACTGCATGATTTGTGGCCATCCCTGGCTGTAGGACTTTACACCCAGGCCCCATTTCCCTGGGAGTCAGAGTTTGCTGCTTGTGTCTCTGGAAAGAAGGCAGATTGTGGCTGATTGGCCACGTGCTGATTGCATTATCAATACTTATAAATGGAAGCCACAATATTCAAATTCACACATTCGCAGTGCTATATAGCACACAATGATGTCTGAGTTTGCAGATAGGGGTGCTGAGGCTCAGAGAGGTGAAGTGAGGTCATTGTCCAAGGTCACAGGTAGGGGAGATGGAGCTGGAGTTCCCACCCAAGGCTCCTGTGACCTCACATCCCATCCTTTCCCACTGCATTGCCTGTCAAGGGCCTGTCAGTGTCTCTAGATGAGGCACCTTCCCTATAAATCTCTGCTCCCAAATCAATTACCAGGCTTGGCCTCTGCCTGTGGGGTGATATTTACCAGTCCAGTCCTTCCTAGCTGCTCCCCATGGTCTGCAGAGGTTGCCTGTATCAGATCTATTTACTCTTTTCTGGGGCTCTGACTGAGCATCGTGGAACATCCATCTCTAGGCTCAGGGATTATTTGATTAATGACATGGCTTTCTGATGTTCTTTTTTTCCTGGTTCTGTTCTTTTGTGGAACATGACAGCTGGCATAATGGAGAAAGTGAGGGACTAAGAGTCAAGCAGCTGGTCCGAGTCCTGGCTGTGCATGGTGGTGATGACCTTGGGAACATTCCTGTACTTGTGTCCAATTTCCTTGTCTATAAAACAAGGGGGTTGGGAATACGCTATCTGGTCCTTCCCAATTCTAAAATGCTGTGTGTGTCTTTAAAAAGGTAAGCAAGCAGACTAAACAATAAAGACAAAAATACTTCCCTGAACAAAAATATCCTGAAATCCACAACCAATACAGATGGCATTTGTGATTTGGGCATTGGCATTTGTGAATGTGGTTATAAGATTCTGATATGGTTGCTGCTGAAATTTCATCAGAAAAATTGAAGCAATGCATGCTGGTAGACTTTAATCCCTAAAAGTTCTCTAAGCAATATTTCTAATACATATTTTGTCAAAGATTTGATGCTCTCTGGTTAGGTATTTCTAACAAGCGCTCTCTCCAAACAAATCTCTTTGAAAATGCATTAGATAACACGGTTCCTTCAATTCCATATCTTCCTTTCTGTCTAAACTGAAAAAGCCAGTTCACGTTATTAATGACAAGTCATTTTGCAGAGTGCCTGGGTTAATAGAACAGATAACTGGCAAAATAAAAATGTGTAATACTAACATGCTGAAGATAAAACAGAGGGCTGATGCGAATGCATAATGTGGAGAAAGGAAGAAAAAGTTACTGGCTGGTGCAGAATTCCAGCAGAATGAACAGGAGAGCTGTGGCCACCAGTTGGTCTGGTGGTTTCCTAACTTGCTACTTTGCTGCCCCCTTTGTCTCCTCAAATATCCTACTTGATCCCAAATCCTAGAATTTCAGAGTTAAAAAAAGCTCCTTAGGGAATTTTGAGGAAGAGGAAACTGAAGCCCAGACAAGTGAGGGGACTTCCCTGAAGAAACACTGCCAGACCAGGCGCAGTGGCTCATGTGTGTATTCCCAGCACTTTGGGAGATTGAGACAGGAGGATCACTGGAGCCCAGGAATTTGAGACTGCAGCGAGCTGGGATCTTGCCACTGCACTCCAACCTGGGTGATAGAGTGGGACTCTGTCTAGAAAAAGAAAGAAAAAAAAGAGAAAAGAGATGCTGCCAGAGGTAGATTAAAGACTTGTGTTCACTCCCATGTTGGTGCTTTGCACACAATGCCACTCTTGCAGGTGCCTGCTCCTGGCTTTCCCACACCAGCCTAGGCCAGGGAGAGGAAGAAGGGATTGAACAAATAAAATCCAGGACACAGTGGATTCAAGTCTTAGCTCTACCACTGCCTAGTTGTATGGCTTTGGGAAAGTCACTTCACCTCTCTGTGCCTGTCTCTTCCACTGTAAAATGAATTGATACAGGTAAAGAAAGCCCTTTGTGTTCTCGTGAGTGTTCAAAAAAGCTAGTGTTGGTTGTTAATATGTTGTGATTTCTGAGTTTATTTGTTTTAAGTTATACAGTCTTTATCTGGAAGCAGAGGACAGGAGTGGAGAACCTCTTGGAGTCATATGTCTCAAGAATTGTGTGTCCTAGCTAGTCCTCAACTTCAATATTAGAAGGAAGAGTTGGCTGTTCCCTGTGTCCACTGAGCAAATAAAGACAAGAGAAAGGTGCTTAAATAATAGGTGAGGCCATCAGAGTGGATTTCTTAACTCTGTGAGTGTGGAATCTTCTTGGGTGGTGAATTTGAAGCAGAGTGGGGACCAGCAGCTATTTCACTAAAGGACACGGAGGCGGAGAGTGACCCTAAGTGACTTTTACATTCTCAGGAGCCTGGGCTTTCCACTGCAAATTTTGATGAGTTGGTTTCACTATAAATATCAAGATATTTATAAATGTGTAATATTAACACAGGTCCCAGTAGAAAAGAGGGTTCATCCTTGAGGGTTATAAGAAACTAAAAACAGAATTGGAGCTGGATAAACTGCCTTAAAGAGCTGGAACTTTGCAATCAGGCATGCATATGTGCTTTCCAGCTGTCTGAACTTGGACAGGTGTCCTCATCTCCCTAAACCTCAGTTTCTGTATCTATAAAATGGGGTAAAGTACCAGATCCTTCTTTATAGGGTTGTAATAAGAATTGAAGAGATGATACATATAATGTCCTTAACACCCTGCCTGGCACATAGTAACTAATTAATGCTCATTAATGGTTAATTTTGTTAAAAAGTGGTTTTACAAAGCTAACTAATGCCTCATTTAATTACAACCCTTAGACATTAAGAACATTTTAAAATGCCTCAGCATAGATATATAGTGAGAAAGGATTTTATCTTTTATTTATTTGTTAACCTTCCCAGCATTTAAACAGTGAACCTGTGACAAGGGACAAGCATTTAGCAGAGCTCTTTTGAATGGGTAATTCCTCGAACTAGCTCTAGGAGAAAACCCTAACGAGTGCCTGAACGACCTACACTATTTGGAAAAGCAAACAAAGCTGGATTGATCTGAATTCTGATTGCTTTCAGAAATAACAAATTGGTGGAATTCAACGATTTCCTCCCTTCTTCCACCAGCCAGTTTTGGGGTAGTATAGCTTCATTATGAATTCTGATCAAGCATGATTCTATATAATTCAATCTCAAGGTATAAACAATCTGGAATGTTTTGTGGAAGACCCTGAGTGATTTCTGAGCTGGAAATGGAAGCCTAAAAAGCCAAAGAGTGAATGCATGCAGGTTTCCAGTTTCAGGTGACCTTGATTAGCACACAGCAGCACACCAGTTGCGGTCTCCCCAAACTCACCCTTCCCTGGCTCAGTGAATTCGATCCATTCTGTTCTGTCTAGAAGGATCACCAGAAGAAACCTCAGGGCTGAAAGAAGCCCACCCCTCATTCTGCAGATGAGGAAGCTGAGTTATAATGCGTTTGTGTGACCAGCATCTGCTACTCTCTAATATTTTCCTCTTAGTCCCACCACCATGAGCCCTTCTCTTCAAGCAAGAGCTTTTGAGGGGATTTGCAACCATTTTCCAGTTTCCACATTATTCATGAAAAAAAGGTATTTTTATTAAAAACATTAAAGTGTTATATCTTTAGATCTGAGTGCCCCCATCTGTTTCCCTGGGAGACAGTGGGAGGAGGCAGTGTCTGGGGTGAGGGGCTGGGGCGGGGGGGGGGTGGAGGGGAGGTGGGGGGGAGGTGCCAATGGGCAGAGGGTGAAGAAGGCCGTCACTGCCACCTTGTGGTCACCTGGGGCCAACGAGGGTCATTCCTCTGGAACATCTCTGGTTTCTTGCCATCTTCTATCAGTACAGTCAGCATTGCTTCAACGGAGCTTTTGCTAGGGTTTTTCTTTCCAGTGCATTTTCACTTTCTTTAGCCCCAGGATAGGGGAAGTTGTTGAAAGCCAGCAAAATTCTATATTCTGAAAAAATATCTGCAGGGAAGAAGAGTCAGGATCTAGAGAAAGGGTCTTAAGATGAAATGTCTGAGAGCCCCGCAAGATCCTTTTCTCATCTTGATGTAGCATCTCTCAACAAGAGCAGAGATTATGGGCAAAAGTCGGGCCCAGGGTTGTCACTGTCCTTGTTATCACCTAGTCAACTGGGGAAGTGGGACAGGTGAAGATTCATTTGTTATCTGTTGCCCTTGTTTGCAGCCCAAATTAGTTCTCATATCACATCCAGATAGTCTCAGATTCAATATCATCAGTTGAAATACTAACGATATTTTTCAGTGCAAAAAATGACTTTCAAGGCATGTATTATGGAAAGGATTATAATAAATTAAATGCCTAAACTGGCAGAGTGCAAACAATTTTGACTCAGATCTAAATGTTTGCACTGGCTGTTTAAACATTTAATTTGTTAGAATGGAAGTAGCAGCACAGAATAAGCATGTTAATTAAACTTGGGCTTTAGCAATGTGAGTCATCCCATGGACACAGAGCGTGACAAACCCGGATGGCAAGAGTCAGTGTGCGTTGATTTCTCATTCTCCAAATGAACACTTTACATCTTTAAACTTTAGTGATTTTTAATGAATTGTTCTGTCTTTCTGAGGTGACTTTTTGATGATGCCACAGTACTGTTAGTCTGGGAAACAACTTTCCTAATTAAGTTGCAAGGAAGTTATCACCACAGATAATTGATTAAAGTGATTACATGGCTAATCTGTTCTGTGCTTTTACATTAAAAAATAGAAAAATGTAAAGAAGAGTTGAAAAAAAATCTCAACATTCCAGTTTATCAAAAACAAAGAATCTCCGTCACCACCATCATCACCATCACCCTCATAGTTGTCTGGCCCTGGTTCTGTCACATGATAGGACCATGGTAACATAATACTGGTCAAGAGACTTGTCTTCTTTGAGCCCCAGTTTCCTCATTTGTAAAATGAGGGCATTTTTATTAGTTAGAGTGCAGCTAAGCTGATGTAGCAAAGAGATCCCCATGTAGAGAGATTTATTTTTTATATTTTTAATTTTTTTATTTTTTTGAGTTAGAGTCTCATTCTGTTGCCCAGGCTGGAGTGCAGTGGCAGGCTCATGGCCACCCCAGCTCTGCTGGGCTCAGGCAATTTTTCCGCCTCAGCCTTCCAAGTAACTGGGACTACAGGCATGTGCCACCACACCCGGCTAAGTTTTTGATGTATTGTAGAGATGAGGTCTCGCCAAGTTGCCCAGGCTGGTCTCGAACCATGGGCTCGGGCAATCCCTTCATCTTGGCCTCCCAAAGTGCTGGGATTGCAGGTTTGAGCCACTGCGCCCGACTGAAATTTAAATAAGATAATTGTACATTTCTCTTTTAGAAGTAACTCGGTTGTTTCAGGCTGGCAGGAAAGCACTTGACTCTCTTACTCAAATTCTTTGGCGGCTCCCACTGCCTGCAGAATTAAATTCAAGGTCCTTTACAATCTGGCCTCAACCCGTACTTTGAATGTATCCACTCCTAGCCTTTTTATTTCCCTCTATGTCTTCGCTGTGCTGTCCCCTCTGTCTGAAATGCTCATTTCTTCTTCGCCCATTGACATTTTATTCATTCTACATGGTCCCAGCTCAAATGCTGCCTCCTTCAAGAAGTCTTATGATGTACCTCCTCTTGCCCCTTGCCATCCTCTGTTGTATTATAACATTCATTGTTTCTTTCTCTGCCTTCTAGTATCTTTTATAGTATCCAATTCCATTTGCCTTATAATTAAGTTAGTTATTTATACAAGTAGGCATCATGCTCCTGGAGGTTAACATGTTATTTATCTTTGTTCCCCAACTCCTCTCTCCTTCTTGCCTTGCCCAAGAAATGTTTGTTGAACTAAAGGGAGTAAAAAGTTGTTCCAGATAGGAAAACTCAGTCATCAAAATAGCAACCATTTGTTAACTCGAGGGGCCAATTAGGCAATGAGCTATTCTTTGGAAAATTCCAGATGCAGATCAGAATAGTTCTAATTAGACTCGTATCCTGTGCTTGACCCAGAGTAGCACACAGAAATACTCCTTGGCCCCACACCCATGCGGAATAGCATGCCACTCATGTTTATTACCCTTCCTGAGACTGCTGGTATTCTTCTTAAAGCTTTGTCCATGAACCATATGAACACATACACATACGTATTTGCCTCAGATATATGTACGTGAATGTTGTATGTCATATGCTTTAGATGTGTCTCAATTTGTGGAATTTCTACCTTCCTTCTACCCTATTTTAGCCATGTTAGACTCTAAGAATTGATTGTCTGAAGGAGTCTCATCTCAAGTAGTAGCCAGCTCATAGGATCAAATGCAGGAAGCTCAGGGCTATAAGGGTTTACTGTGCAGTTGGGAAGGCTCATCTCCTTTCCTTAAACCTCACTCTTCTCATTTGTAAATAGAACAGCTACAGCTTCCCCCTTCTCACAAGGCTGTTTGTGTAGATGATGGCGGCTCATTAGTGAAGTGCTTTGAAAAGCTCGTCCGGAATCCTGTAGGGTACTGTTGGGAGGCTAACCTCCAGGCTTGTGAGAATGGATATTAAAACCATGCATCTGCTTGTTCCAGTCACTGGGTGCACATGAACAGTCCCTTAGTTATATTTATAACACTAGTTTTTTCCTGAAGAAAGAAATTAAATTTGTTTTTTCAGATTTTACAAATGCAACCACGAGTTAGTCTGCTTGAATGCATTTCAAATCATAATTTAGATAATGTCAAGATGGCAATAAAATGTATGAAATAGAGCAAGGGTGGTAAAGAGAGAAAGCAGTAGGGAGAGATTCAGGCAATTCCACCTTTCTGCCTGGCAGTTTTCTTTTTCTCCCCCCCCCCCCCCATGCCCTTTCACTCCCTTGAGCACGTAAACTTTTCTGCTCCTCTTCATTTAAATGAATCTGACCAGGTGGCATTAATGCTTGTAAAAGTAAATGGAAACTGCAAAGACAGATGTAGAGTCTATCACCTAGTTTAGAGACTTTCAATTATTTGTAACCATCACCTCACAACTCACCTATGATTGAAACTAATCAAGCCCAAAATGGTGAAGTCGAGGACGACTGAGTGTGGTGCCTTCACTTTCCACTTTGGGCCATGTTTTCCCATTTGATTCATTTACCTCAGCAGGAATGTGTGCCAGGGTCCACTCCTGTACCATCCTGTGTACAGTGAGAGCTCAAATATGAATGGGGTCAGTCTCTGCTTATCAGGAACATACTGTGCTGTGGATGTGTTACAGTGTTTCATGGAGACAAGGCTTATGCCCAAGAATTAATGAAATGATGCAGTTTTAAGACTGGTAACAGTTTGGGGGAGAGCAAAGAGCTTTGGGGTGTCCCAGTCATACCCCATGGCTTATGCTGCTGGTGCCTAAGATGGGACCTGATTGTGAGGATGATTTTTATCATCTCCATGTACAAAGGGGAAGACTTTTGGAATGTGGTGAAATAGTCCCTTTGTCAATACATGCAGGTGCACACACGGAAGAGGTGAGGAATAACAATTCACTTTACAATTACTTAACCAGGGACCATTTGGTCACAATTTGCCCCATCTGGCTTAAGCAAAAAGAAAAAAATTATCTCACTGAGTCTAGGAGCAGGAATGGCAGTGGGGCTCCCATGGGACTGAATGGGGCACAGTTCCTGAGCTGAAAGCTACCAAGAGGCCTCAGGGTCACTGCTTCCCTCTGTCAGCCTGATTTATTTTTCTCTTCTCGGCTGACTGGTTTTCTTAAGTCACACATGTACCAAGCATATCTGTCACTTCCCTGATCTTTGGAGAATCTCAGGGTCCCAACGCCAAATTCCCAAGATAAGCAACTTTGGCTGACTAGTAAGATTGTTCTAAAATTGGTCATTTGACTAAATTGGTCTAATCAGTGTGGTCCAATCAGGTGACCTCTTTTTAGCTCCATCATCTTTGCCCAGGGATCTCAGCAGGAGGCTGGAGAGGTTGTTTCTTAAGAGAATGTATAGAGGGTAGAGAGAGAAGATCTGTTTCAATATTTAACTCTTGATCATTTATGAAATGATTATACAGTGTGAGAATTTTCCAGGTTTGTCACTATTTCATCTTCTTTTCCCAACCCTGACTGTTTCATTGCCTATTGACTTGGGGTAAATTATTTCATTTTACTTCTTAATAACACCACAGTTTAATAACAGATAGAGGCTGATTGATGTAAGAAATGCCTGTTTCTCTCTTGGAGCCTACAATTTAGTAGGGGAAGACAGATCAAAAAAACATCCAGCAGTAAGCAAACTAATTACAAGTTGTATTAAATAGGAAACAGAACATTGAATTAGATAATATGGGTTGGGGATGAGAGGACCTATCTTAGATGCAGTTGCAGGAGGACTGCTCCAGGGAATTGACTCATTAGTGGAGTTTGAAGGAACCACTCATAAAAAAGTGGTGAAGAGGATGTGCTAAAAAAGTATTACAAGCTTCTGCTTGACAGCATGTGCCCAAAGACGCAAAATCTCTGAGGAGGAAAAGAACTTAATTTGCTTTTAATTCCCAACATGCTGCATGTTCTAACTCTCCTTCACATCCCATAATTGAAGGTCTTCTTTTGTAGACTCTATAAAGCTCCATTGTAAAAAAATTATAGCATAGCAGATATGTATATTGGCTCCCTTATTTCAACTAACATTCAAGATGAAGATTTACTTAACAATGAAATAATATGGCCATTTGTTTGAAGCTATTATATACAACATCTGATATTGAGTTTTGGAATTGAAGGGATCTGGGTTTGAGTCTTGTGACTTACTAGTTGTATAACTTTAGGCAAATTATGTGGTTGATCTGTGTCATTAATTTCCTTATCTCCCCCATCTCAGTCTTCATCTCTGGCTTATAGAGATTTTTAAAAATGAGAATTAGTTTATCTTAAATGAGGAAATATATATAAAAGTGACTTGCACAGTATCTGACACTCACTGCCCATTAAAAATTTAAAAAGTTTGTTCACATCATTCTTATATGTAAATCAAAATTCTAGCAGACTGACCTTTTTGGGGAATTCAGTATTTAAAATAATTGTATAATGAATGCTTTGGAACACATATGGAATGAATCAGAACCTAAGAGGATACTTTTATTTCTCTTCAATTCTCTCAATGCAGTGAAAGGAGATTAGCACCAGAAATTGAGAGAAATTCCTCAAGTGAATGGGATTAGAAAGAGCCAAGAAAACCACAGTTCAAAACCCACCTAGAAGACCACTGTAAAATAAGAGTAGAATAAGAGAAACTCTGAGCTCAGCTTCAACATAAACAATGCACAGAAGGGGGCCCTGGGGCAGTTGTCAGGAACTTAGTTGAGAACTTCATTCAGAACAGAAGGGCTAGTCGCAACTCTCACTAAGCCTCTTGCCAAACAGCAAGTTAGGCTAAAAAAGCACTGGAGAGAAAAGTGCCCTATAGGGAAGGGCTTTTCAAGTGATTGAAGGGCCTGGGAGGAAAATAACCAAGGTGACCTTGCGGGAATTTTAGACTTCATAAAAGATACAAAGGGGAGAAAAGTAAAGAAGGAAAGACCTGCTTACCAAGAGGGAACTCACTGATGCTCTTCACTGCTACAGGCCTCCTTACGTTGGCAACTGGGGATAGATCCCCAGACTCATGTCTGGCCCATGCCTGTTTTCTTGCTAGGACATTCCCTTCACCAAGAACCTTTTAGGTAAACTAATCAGCAGAATTGCAGAAAAACCACTTGCCAACTACTTACACTGATCATGGTATGAAAAGACAACCAGAGTACCAGATATTTGAGGAAACCCAACAGCATGAAAGAGAAATGCCAAGAGTAAGAAGAAAAACTGCTGATCTTGGAGGAAAAAGAGACAATTTGGTAAACAGAATAGAAATTGTTAAAAAAAAAATGAGAGAAGTGCATTTATTAAAATAACAACAAAAACAGGCTTCTCTGAAAACTAAGAAACCAGAGAGCAAGAAATAATTTGGGAAAGTAAAAAATCTGAAATGAAAAATCAGTAAAGGATCTGAGTGGTAGAATACCCAAATGAGTGATCTGGAAGATAAAGCTCAGAAAATCTATCAGAATTTAGAGCAAACCTACAAGGAGATGAAAAATATAGGAAAAAGTTAATACAAAAGAATCAATCCAGGAAGGCTATAAATATCAATCAAACAAGAATTCCATGGTAAGAGAAACAAAGGCAGGAAGGAGATAATGGAGGAAATATTTCTTCAAGCTAAAGAGAGACAAGAACTGTTTATTTTAAAGGAGCCACTGAAAGCCAGTGGAACTAATGTAGAAAGATCCATTCCAGAAAATCCTGGTGAAATGAATAGGTTCTAAGGATAAAAAAACGTGAAACATTTCCAGAAAGAAAAAGAAAATTCATCTACTCTAGGGGACATAGTAGTTTCAGTTATAGCTTTCTTGTGTGCTTTTCTTCTCCTTTCTCCTAGTAAGAGTCCCTTCCTTCCTTCCTTCTTCCTTCTTCCCTCCCTTTCTGTCTCTCCTTCCCCT
The DNA here is from genome assembly GCA_963574415.1 of Tarsius wallacei. Classification (NCBI taxonomy): domain Eukaryota; kingdom Metazoa; phylum Chordata; class Mammalia; order Primates; family Tarsiidae; genus Tarsius; species Tarsius wallacei. Next base: position 11,770 of record CAUYQG010172657.1, read on the forward strand.
GTTCCCTCCCTCTTTTCCCCTTCCCTCCTCCCTCTCTTTCGGTCTCTTTCTCTTGAGTCCTCTCTCTCTCCATGCTGTTCAAATGGAACTGTGAATTTCAAGACTACCTCAGCTCAACTCTTGCCACAGGGAGCAGCCTAGGACCCCGATCTGACCAATCAGATAATCCTATTTTCTGGCCAGAGTGATTAGCTTAGGTTGGGCATGGGACCCAAAAAAGCTCATGCAGAGTGTTCCCCAGGATTTTCATGTGTTTATAAGGAGATAGGTCTCTTTTTTTGGGGGTTATGTGGCTACAGGGATATTGGCTATAGCTGCATGTAGGAAGCTTGGTGCGGCAGTACAAAATGAACTGAACGTTACTGAAAGAAACAAAGACAAACAGAGTCACAAGACATGGAAAGGAACCTCAATGACTGTTTGAACCACTGGATTCAGCCATGCTTGAGGCCGGTTCCATCTCTGGACTTCCCAGGGATGAGTAAATAAATTCCCTACTTAGCTGAAGTGAGTTGGGTTTCTGTAACATGCCCCTGCAAAGGAATAAAAATCAGATTGGTATCAAGACTTCTCATCAGCCACATGGAATGCTATATGATAAGGTAGAATTCTATACCCATTCAAACTATTATTCCAGTGTGAGGGCAAATAAAGAGAGATTGCGGACATGTAATGCCTCAGAAAACTTCCCAGTCGCAGAGCTTTTGTGAAAGAATTCTTCAAGAATAAATCATAGCACAAAGGAAAAAGGGATTCAAAGAGCAGAAAGATGAGATATGAAAAATAATGTTGAGCAATGTCATCAGTATTTTTTTTTTTTTTTTTTGAGTTGGAGTCTCATTCTGTCACCCAGACTGGAGTGCAGTGGCTGCTCCCAGCTAATGCAGCCTCGACTTGCTGGGCTCTGGCGATCCTTCCTCCTCAGCCTTCCAAGTAGCCGGAATTACAGGTGTGTGCTACCATCCCCGGCTAATTTTTTGATTAATTGTAGAGATGAGGTATGGCCAAGTTGCCCAGGCGGGTCTCGAACCCGCAGGCTCAGTCAATTCACTCACCTCGGCCTCCCAAAGCGCGGGATTACAGGCTGAGCCACTGAGCCTGGCTGAAAGTTATAATTAATCTAAATAAATATGATGGGTAATATAAAAAGGTCCATAATAGTCTGGAAGTAAAATTCCGAGTTACCATGTTGTGGAAGGGAAATGCTGTGGGTACACTAAGATTCTCATATTTTGGGAGAGAAGCTACAGATACCAAATCTAAGTGTTGATAGCAAATTTAAATTTTAATTATTTGTTAAAACTTAAGGGCGACTACTAGAAAAATAGAAATAGGGTGTGTAATTTCCAGATAATTAAAGGAGGAAACAAATCCCAAGCTAATAAAAGACAAATGAAGGGAAAAATAAATGGCAAGACACATGAAAAAGAAAACATAAAACAAGCCAACAGGAATAAATCTAAACATAGCAGAAAGGTGTTGGGAAAACTACCTATGAATTTTGGAAAATAAAGTAGAATTCCTCTTTGAACTATCATAAAAATAAATTAGTGAGAGTGTGAGTGGGTCAAATGCTGCTAGAACGTCAGCACCATGAAGGCAGAGAACATAACTGGTTTTGTTCACTGCTGAGTCCTTCAGTAAGTATTTGTTGAATGAATGAATGGATAGATGTTCTAAGATTAAATTGCCAACAATACTGTTTAAAAAACATTTCTAAATCAAACAATCCATACCTACCATATGCACATACACTAAGGTTGGAAATGAAGGGATGGGAAACTATTTCCCAGGAAAAGGCTGGCAAAAACAGTAAGCACAGTAATATTAGAATCAGATTAAAAAATTGCAAGGTCAACTGCGTTAAACCAAATCAAGTACAATATTTTATATGATCTAGCTAGGAAGTATAAAAAAATCAATTGACCTTGTGTAAGAACCTAGAAGAGATGTCAGGAAGATGACCAGACACAAAATTAACCTACACAAAGGAATAGATTTCTATATACTAGCAATAACCAATTAGAAAACAGAAAGGATAAAAATCCAAGTGATAGTCACAATAACAACAAAATGCTCAAAATACTAAGAATACTGATATGGTAAACCTAACAAGAAATGGACAAGACCGATAGAAAGAAAGAACTATAAAATGACGATGACAACATATTTAAAAAGTTAGAACTCAAACCCTGAAAAAACAGAGAGACACTTCCTAAGTGGAATTACACAACATTGTGAAGATGATAACTCTCCCCAAGGCAGTCTTTGGATTCAGCGCAATCTAAAGAAAAATCCCAGAATTTAGTCACATATTCTAAAATTAATCTGGGAGAAAAAAAGCATGAGAATAATTGGGAAAAGTTTCAATAAGTAACAGAGGAAAGGTTTACCCTACCAGATATCAAAATATGGTCCCCAAATTTAAGAATTATAACAGTGTAGTGTTAGTGCAAAAACTGACAAATAGATTAGTAATCAGAATAGAGGATCCAAGGATAGACACATCAATTTATGAGATTTTAGTTTTGATAAAAATGGTATTTCAGGTAGTAAAGAGATGTTCAGAAAGGTGTTGGGAAAACTACCTATGAATTTTGGAAAATAAAGTAGAATTCCTCTTTGAACCATCATAAAAATAAATTAGTGATACATTAAAAAACAAATCATAAAAGCTAAACCTTAAAATATTGAAAAAAGTAGTTGATTTAAAAAATGCTAAGATGGAGAAGGTCTTCTAATATAGGACACAAGTAAAAACATTAGAAAAAAATGAATGGATTTGAGTATGTAGCACTTAAAAAAATCCAAAACGCAAAACTTTTCTATGGGAGGAAATTTTTGTTAGTTATAAAATATGCGAAGGATTAATGTATGTTATACTTAAATAACCCTTATAAATCAACAGACAACCCAACAGAGAAATGGACAAGGGATATGAATAGGCAATTCACAGAATAAATACAGAAGTCAATATACATGTGAAAAATACTCAACTTTATTAATAAAAGGAAAATACAAATTAAAATAAGAATATATGGTCTGACAATTCAGTTTGTGAACTTGCCACCATGCGCTTACATTGGCAGCACTGTACAAACAAGTTGGTAAGGTTTTATGACCTTTGTATATCAATGCCTCACAGTTGTGTTAGTGTCAGCGGGTGGCGGTATCTTGCTGAGTGGCGTTCATTATTGTTGTTACATGTTTTTGGGCGGTGTCATGAGGATGTTGGAGCTTAAATTAGAGCAACGAGCAAACATTAAATTTCTTGTTAAACTTGACAAGAGCGGAAGTGAAACCAGGGATATGCTAGTACAAGTTTATGGGGAAAATGTCATGAAGTAAGTAGCAGTATACACATAGATTAAACATTTTTCTGAAGGGAGAGAAAGCGTCACTGATGAAGAAAGGTCAGGACAGCCAGCAACAAGCAGAACTGACAAAAACATTGCAAAAATTTGTCAAACTGTGCATCAAATCATCAACTGACTGTGAGAGGCAGAGCAGACCAAATACACATCAATAGAGAAACAGGAAAATCTTAATGGAAAATCTTGGCATGAGAAAGGTGGGTGCAAAAATGGTCCTGAAGGAGCTCTTACATCATAACAATGCACTAGCTTACACAGCACTGTTTGTGAGGGAGTTTTTAGCCAGTAAACAAATAACTGTATTGGAATACCTTCCCTACTCACCTGATCTGGTTCCCAGTGACTTATTTCGTTTCTTTTCTTTTTTGAGTTGGATTCTCAATTCGTTGCCCAGGCTAGAGTGCAGTGGCACACTCACAGCCACCCCAGCGTTGACCTGCTGGGCTCTGGCAATCCTCCTGCCTCAGCCTTCCAAGTAGCTAGAACTACAGGCATGTGCTACCATGCCTGGCTAATTATTAATTTTTTTTTGATTTATTGTAGAGAGGAGGTCTCGCCAAGTTGCCTGGACTGCTCTCGAACCTGCAGGCTCAGGCAATCCTCTTGCCTCGGCCTCCCAAAGTGCTGGGAAATATAGGCTGAGTCACCGAGCCCGGCCCAACCTTTTTCTTTAACTGAAAATAAAGGAAATATTGAAAGGAAAACATTTTGATGACATTCAGGACGTCAAGGGCAATATAACAACTCTAATGGCCATCCTAGAAAAAGAGTTCCAAAATTGCTTTGATGGGTGGACTAGGCACTGGCATAGGTGCATAGCTTCCCAAGGGGAGTATTTGGGAGGTGACCATAGTGATATTCAGCAATGAGGTATGTAGCACTTTTTCTAGGATGAGTTTGCAAACTTAATTGTCAGATCTTATATGATGTCAATTTTTATCCATACTAAGATTGACAAAAATTTTAAAAATTTTAAAAGGTGAAAACTATTCAATATTGTTCCATATATATATATATACAATACATATATATATATATACATATATATATATACATATACATATATATGAGCTTTTGACTGCAGGTAGTGTAAAACTGTGACTCAAACTGCCTTGAGTTGGTGAATTTGTCATCTAACATAGCCAAATCCTGGTGTGATGCCTTCAATGACTTAGAAGGATGCCAGAGACTTAAGTTTCTTCTTTCTTTTGTGCTTTGCCAAACTTCATTCTAAGGTTGTTTCTCTTAGAATGGCAAAAGGGCTAAGGCAGTTCCAGATGCCACATTCAGTCCTGTAAAATTTCAGAAGAGGGGATCTTTTTCTTGTGACCCTGTTAGGAGTGAGGAAACTTTTCTGGAAGTTTGCCTAGGCACATTTCCCTTCATGGTTCATTACCTCAGAACTGGGAAATATGCCCCTCCCTAAACCTATCTCTGTAAAGGGGAATGGGCTTATCCTTGTCACCTGGGGAATCAACCACTATGATCACTCTAACGAGGGCATGGGAAATCAGTTCTCTCATTCATGCTGATGGGAGAATGAATTGGAACAGCCTATTGGGTATCTGTCAAAATTTAAAACTTGCATATCTTTTCAGTCATCACTACAAGTTATCTGTGCTACAGAAATACTGGCATGTTGCACAGGAGATATTTACAAGGGTATTCACCACAGTGATGCTTATTTTAAAAATTGGATAGTCTCTGAATATCCATCAGTAGTAGATATTCAGAGTGTACTACACACAATGCAATATAAGTAGTATATATGCATATATAACTCTGTAGGACATTAGTGAAAAAAATCAGGTTATAAAACTGTTACATTTATGTTACAAACAGAATTAGATGATAACTATTTGCATACAAATGCATAAAAAAGGAACTCAAAGGTTACATGCCTTACTTCCAGAGAAGGGAGTCAGGATGTGGAGTTAGATTATTCTATTTTTTTGACTTTCTTTTTCTTACAATAATGGCTTAAGCAGCACAGGCATTTAAGTGTCTCACATAATTAACAAGTTTAGAAGTAGGTGTTCCAGGGTGCGTGCACATAAAAGGCAATGATATTCCCAGAGTCTCCAGCTCTTTTTCTCTCTCTGCTTGGCCATTCCTTAGCATGTTGGCTTAAAAAATTTTTTTATTGATACAAATATTTGTACATATTTATGGGGTACATGGGATATTTTGTTATATGCATAGGCTGTATAGTGAACAAGTTAGGATATTTGGGTGCCAGTCACCTCGAGTATTTGTCACATGTGTGTTGGAAACATTTCAGGTCCTGTCTTCAGCTATTTTGAAATATATACTTTTGTTAAATATAGTTGCCCACTCTGCTATCGAAGGTTAGAACTTATTCCTTCTATCTAATCATATGTTTGTACCCATTAAGCGTTTTGGCTTCTTGCTGTTAGGTTTATTGCAGAGGTTCTCAAACTTCCTTAGTTTGTGGTACACATAGTGTCTCAGTGTTCTTTTTTATGGTGCCATTAGGACAAAAGAAATACCTAGCATTTCTGTTTATTGGGCAATTAGGTCCAAACAATTTAATGAGCATTTATGTCCTAATAATTTAACCATTTGAAAAAATATAAATTGAAAGAAAAAAGCATTTTCATTTTATTGGTAAATAACTGCAGTTACTTACTAATGGGATTCATGCTTCTGAGGAGGACTGCACAACTTTTCTCTCTCTCTTTTTTTTTTTCATTTTTTTCCCTTTATTTTAAAGCTGTGGGGTCCAATTCAGGGTTAGGTATACAAATGTTCATTATGCAGGTACTCTTGTTGATGAGGTGTGCCCCTCCCTCCCCTGGCAGTTTCCCTCAACTGACAATCCCACCCCCCACCCCCGGCAGTTTCCCACTACT